>PVIY010064189.1:0-10240 GCA_004026745.1 Myrmecophaga tridactyla | reverse complement strand
GCTCTTCCAGGATGTGTCTAGGCTTTAGAAAAGCAAAAAAAAAAAAAAAAAGTAAATGACAAAAAAAACCTGTTTTCTCTCCACAGTTACAGACTAGCACCTAAGTATCATTTCCCAGTTCAGTTTGAAGATGTATATAATTCCCTAAAGTGGTTCTTACGCAAAAAAGTTCTTGCAAAATATGGTGTGAATCCTGAGAGAATAGGTGTTTCTGGAGACAGTGCTGGGGGGAATTTAGCTGCAGCGGTGGTGCAACAGGTATGATGCTTGCCATTTGTGCGTGTTTTTTTTTTAAATAATCTACTTAAAAACTTATTCAATACATATATTAAAATATCAATGTAAATTTAAGTATAGTAGCTATTTTCGTAAATACTAAAGAGAATATTGAAAAGAATCTTTTAAATATTAAAATGACCCACTCCTGTCATGGTTTATTGTTTCTATCTTAATGAAATGATAATTCTCTGCATAGAATAGGTTCATATTGATGTAAGTCTATTCATTAAAAATTATATATGTCATTTAAATAATTTTAAAATTATATATATGTCAGTAAAATACTCATCAGCTGAATGAGAGAATATATGAGTTCAGACAATAACCTCATCAGTCTAATAGAGGACAAGATAGATTCAATAATCTTCAATGGAGCTTTCTGAGCATTCTATAAATTCTTCTACTACTGGAATAATATTCTAATTTTAGAAAACTTATCAACAAATTCAAATATTTCTATGTTACTTGCAAAGTCTGCCAGGAGGAAGAAATGCAAAATGTTCAAAGATTTCCTTTTTCTTTTTTGGACACGTACAATCAGAAATTTTTATCAGCTCTTTTCATAATGGCAGTACTAGAATAATAACAAACAGCATTTTTCACCTCAGAGTATATGTAAAATGGGTTTTATTTTTTTAGGAACAGAAACACTGATTGTTTAAGATCTAGAAAGTTTACCCATGGGTAGAGGGAGCCAGGGTTACGCTACCCTGAACCATAGCCACAGGTACAGAAGTTTGGATTTTATTTGTTGAGTCTGATTATACACCAGGGATTTAAAGCAAGTTCTTTTTTTAATTGGAGTGATTTATTTGTTGTTATATTTATTTATACATTTTTTGTTAACACCAAAAAATATTTTGGTCTCTAAAGTCTTTGGACAATATTCTCAAGACAAAATGGTATTGTTGGGCTTTGTTCCAATCATGGAATAGAATGTATTTTTGAACCTTCTTAGATGTGAACGTCTTAGCATTGCTATGAATCCTATGATGTAGCTGAAAGCACACTTGATTAAACACTAGGACACCTGAATTTTATTGAAATGAAGTAATTTCTAGGTGTGATGATATTGGCCAGGACACTAAATCTTTGTAACCATCAATTGTCTCAGGTAAGAGGTAAACAAACCCTTTCAACTTTACAGAGTTGTTGTGAGGGTCAGATAACTTCTTTTATATAAAAATGCCAGGTAGCCTTTTATGATCTTTACAAGTAATCTCCAAAATGGCCTATTTTGACCTCTGAAGCTAAATATGTGGAGAAAATACCACTATTTTTAGAATATTTGAGGTTATAGTCAATAGTATCTCCATTTTTCTGTGAAAGTTAAATACATCCTTAATAGTATATTATACACTTTGAAACATATGCAAATTAGCATTTTAAAGTATTGTACATATTTGCAAATATTCAAATATTTTTAAATATTTTTTCCAACTTATGGATCAATATTTTTGTCCACTTTGGTGTTTTTGCACCTCTCTTTGCAGACTACTGATCTTTATAAGCATTAGCACATTAGGTCTGATACAGGTAAGGATGATGCTAACAGAATGTTTTATACAGAGAGCCTGTCCAAATTGCTGAAAATCACACATCTCTTTATCATCAGCATCAAGACAGAAACCCTATGAGTGATCCTTTCTTGCCAGGCAAAGCCTATTGGTATACTAGGACATTTAAAGAAATTCTTGTATGAAGTAAAGAGAGGGGGAAATATATTCAAGTTTATGGACTTCTAGTTATGATTTCTTGGTAGAGAGGGTAGGACCATAATTTTCTAAGCAGTTTTTAGATCATTTTGAAGTATTGGAAGAGAAGAGGAATAAAGCAATTTTGCCTTAAATTAAACATATCCTTTAATTATGAAGCATATAGTTCTAGAAGCACATTTTAAATATTTAGAAGTTTTTTGAGATGTTATATTTCTGTAACTAGATTCTTTTTGAGATTATGAATTTATATGTAGATGATCTTGTTACAGTAATTTATTGTGTTAAAAGGAAAATAATTTATAAAAGTTATCTTAATTATTTTCCAGCTCTTAGATGACCCAGATGTCAAGATCAAACTCAAGATTCAATGTTTAATTTATCCTGTCCTTCAGCCTCTTGACCTAGCTTCACCATCATATCAAGAAAATTCACATTTTCCAATCCTGCCTAAATCACTCATGGTCAGGTTCTGGAGTGAATATTTTACTACAGACAGATCACTTGAAAAAGCCATGTATTCCAACCAACATGTACCTGTGGAATCAAGTCATTTGCTCCAGTTTGCTAATTGGAGCTCCTTGCTCCCTGAGAGGTTTAAGAAAGGACATGTTTATAAGAATCCAATTTATGGTAGTTCTGAGCTGGCTAAAAAATATCCAGGATTCCTAGATGTGAGAGCTGCACCCCTTCTTGCTGAGGACATCAAATTACGTGATTTACCCCCGACCTATGTCATGACTTGTCAGTATGACATTTTAAGAGATGATGGACTCATGTATGTCACCCGACTTCAGAAAGCTGGAGTTCAGGTGACCCTTAACCATGTTGAGGATGGATTCCATGGAGTACTTGGTTTCCAGACATTTAAAATTGGCAAAAGGGAGTTTAATCAGTATATTAGTTGGCTAAATGAAAATCTATAGTAAAAAGTTTATCAAGTACATATTTTAAAAAGAAACAAATCTCAAAACTTCATAAAATACAGATGTTGAAAATTGGTTTCTGTCAGAAATGGTCTACTTAAGGTCAACATACGCATAATAAATCTTACCACGAATCAGCCACTTTTCTGTTTTTCTTTCTTGCTCTGAGGGATTTCATTCCATTCTGCTATTTTATTAGATTTTTTCATTTTAAAGCATTCATCTTACAGTTATTAATATCTTATTTTCTTGCATACACTCTCTTGTGTGTTGACCACTGTTTGCAATTGTAAGAGGATCAATGTCAGCAAATACCACCTGCCTGGGTATTGCCAAGGTTTTCATCAACGTACCTTTAGGGTCTGAAACACTCCTAATCAATAACATGAGTTAAATGGCAACTCTTTTCAAAAAGTTGCCTCAGGACAACGCCATTTCATTGCCACAGGTCATCTTCTCTGAAGCTCCTCTAGAATCCAGGTCCCAAGAGTTAACTATGTAATAATAAAAATCAGCATGGAACTTTGAGGAATTAGATGCTTTCATGTGGGGGATAAGTTAGAGAAACATGCTTAGTAAAGACCAGAGGGTCACTGGATGAACAATGACTTAGGAATAGCCAATTAGTACAAATGAGGACGCAGCTTACCAAGGAGAGAAAAACAGTCCAGACATATTTAATCTGCATGAAGTCCAAACTGGCATTACAGAGAAGAAGGTATATTGTCAGGGTTCAGAACTGAAACAGAACTGACAATTAAATATAAATATAAATATGAATATGAGTATAAATATATATATATATATATTTTAATTTGCATATGGGCAGGAGGCACCAGGGATCGAACTCCAGACCTCCAGCACGGCAGGTCAGAGCTCTGCCTGCTGAGCCACGGCAGCTGCCCTGAGTATAAATATATTTGTAAATATTAGGACTCATTATAGAAATTGGATCATATGACCACGAAGATTGGCAAATCCAAATCCTACAGAGTATGCTTCAAGTTGGGAACTCCAAGGAAGGTTTTGATGGATTTCCCTGAAGCCGGCTGGCTGAAATAGAGACAGAAACTTTTCTTTCTGACTGCTGAAATCATCAGTTCTTGTTTTGAGGCCTTCAACAGATTGGATGAGACTTCTCTCACTGAGAAGGCAAACTCCTTGTTGATTGTAGATGTAATCAGACATAGAAAGAATCAATTGACGGATGATTCCAATCCACCTTCATAATAATACCCTCATAGTAATAATCTGGCCAGTGCTTCATTGACCAAACAACTGGACACCATAACCTGGCCAAGTTGATAGGTGAATGTAACCATCACAGAAGATAAAATTAATTGGGTTGTGTTTCAGGCCTGGGCAGAATTAGTTGTATTAGTTGTAACTATTAGTTGTGTTATATATTCTAATTATTAAGAAGTGGTCTTCAGATGATGCAAAGGCTTCACTTTGCTTCAGGAGCCAAGGCCCATTCAGCCTTTGTGCTTCACCATCCTCAGTGTCTGTTTTTGTCTTCATATCCCTAAGATTCTTTTTGTACAACTGGATCACACCTGCATATCCTACCTAATCAGAAATGGAGTATGGCAAAAGATGAGTTATATTTATATCTACTCCATTTTATCAGGAAAACAGTTGCAATTCCAGAAGCCCAGTGTCATGGTCAGGTTCCTGTGTCAACTTGTCCAAGTGGTGGTTGGGCAAATGCTGGCCTGTCTGTTACGATGAGGATGTTTCATAGAATTAAATCATGATCATGTCAGCTGCATCCACAGCAGATTCCATTTGTAATCAGCCAAAGGGGCATGTCTTCTGCAATGAGTGATGCTTAATCTAATCACTGAAAGCCTTATAAGGAGGAATCAGAAGAGACAGACTCTTCCTGTTTTGTCTGATGAGCCTCTCCTGTGGAGTTCATTCATATGCTCCATTGGAATCATCGGCTTCACAGCCTACACTATGGACTTTGGACTCTGCATTCCCGTGGTCACGTGAGACACTTTTATAAATTTTATATTGGCGAGTTTTCCCTGTTGATTCTGTTTCTCTAGAGAACCCTAACTAATACATCTTGGTACCAGGAGTGGTTATTAAGGAACAGAATCTTAAAAATGGGTTTTTATGAATGTTTTTCTACTCTGACTGGGCTCAAAGACATTAACGACTCTGATTCCCATGATCAGAATGACACTCCCAATCCATGGAGTGAATTGGTAAAAGAGATAGTCAAAATATCACCATTCGATTCTCCTAATGCTTCGCTTGTATGAAGCCAGGCTCTGGGAGATAATGTTTTTGACACCTTTACAGAGTTTTGTAGAAATAAGAGGTATAGAGATGTTGGTTGGTTGTTGTTAGATACACTGGCTACATTAAGGGGTGAAAGGGATGGGCTTAAGGCTTAAAATGAGAAACTTAAGCACCATCTAATTGATGTAGATGTGTCTATAAGTATCCTGAAGGAAAATCTTATTTCCTGTAGCCATAGACTTGGTATCTCTGAAAATCAGACTCTGAATCTTATTGTTAGAGTAGCAACTTTACAACATAAACTGAAATCTCAATCTTGCATGGTGTCTGCCATTAAAGTGAGGGCATTGATTGGAAAGGAGTGGGGCCCTGAAAAATGGGATGTCGGGGGTGAAGTTGAAACCCTAGATCATACTGAGTCTTCTCTAGATAACCCTGTAATAGTTTGTCCTGAGGACATAACTGCCCCACCTCCAGCCTACCTTGAGGAGTTGGCCACACAACCTCTTCCTGAAGGGATTAGCCCTAGAGGGATTAATCCTGTTTCACCAGATGAAACTGCAAATGAAGGCCCTGAAGTAAATGGTTTGGAAGATATTTCTAAATATTTTCATAAACCACCCCAACCACCTCTCATTTCCTCCAGAACTGTAACTAGACTAAAGTCCCAACAGGCCCCTAAAGGTGAGGTACAAAGTATCACACATGAAGAGATACGTTACATGCCAAAAGAACTGTGTGAGTTTTCCAATTCATATAGACAGAAATCAAGGGAA
Organism: Myrmecophaga tridactyla; assembly: GCA_004026745.1. NCBI lineage: Eukaryota > Metazoa > Chordata > Mammalia > Pilosa > Myrmecophagidae > Myrmecophaga > Myrmecophaga tridactyla. Next base: position 4,291 of record PVIY010064189.1, on the reverse strand, counting down.
TATGTGTGGCAATGGATTTTAAGGATGTGGGTTAATGGTGGGAGGAATATCAGGCTGGATAAGGCTGAATTTATTGATATGGGCCCACTAAGCAGAGATTCTGCATTCAATGTTATAGCTTGAGTGGTTAGAAAAGGTATTAACAGTTTGTTTGGATGGTTGGTTGAAACATGGATCAAAAGGGGGTCAACATTACATGAGGTTGAAATGCCAGGACTGCCTTGGTATGATGTAGATGAGGGGATGCAGAAGCTTAGAGAGATTGGAATGTTAGAGTGGATTTATCATGCAAAGCCTGCTCTTATACCCCAGGAATGTCTGGAGGATGCACCTTTTACCAGAACAGTGAGAAATAAATTTGTGAGACTGTCGCCATCATCCCTGAAGAGCTCTGTATTTGCACTTCTCTGTAGGTCAGATGTTACTGTAGGAACTGCTGTCAAAGAGCTGAAATCCTTAAACACAATGGGGATGACAGGATCCGGAGTTGGCAGAAGCCAGGTGGCAGCACTTAATCGCCAAAGACAGCGTAGACATGGCTATTAAAATAGACAGCAAACTCAAAGCAGGAGTCAAAATTATATGACTCGCAGAAATTTGTGGCATTGGCTAGTAAATCATGGGGTACCTAGAAATATAATAGAAGGGCAGTCTACTAAATGCTTGTTCAAGCTGCATAAAAAAAGACTTCTAGGTCAAGTGACCAGAAGTCTAACCTAAATTACAAAAACACAGATTCATGGCCTCTTAATCAATTTCCAGACTTGAGACAGTTTACAGACCCAGAGCTTCTTGAATGAAGAGGAGGCCAGGTCCCTTTTGGGGAGAACCCTGGTACTGCCACAAATTTGTACTGTTAATCTTCCTCTAAGCCTTCCCCAAGGAGACTGACAGCCTCTTACCAGGGTAACTGTGCATTGGGGAAAAGGAAATGATCAGATATTTCAGGGATTATTAGACACTAGTTCAGAAGTGACATTAATTCCAGGGGACCCAAAACATCACTCTGGTCCATGAGGCAAAGTGGGGGTTATGGAGGCCATGTGATCAATGGAGTTTTAGCTCAGGTTCATCTCACAGTGGGTCCAGTGTGCCCCCAGACCCATTTTGTAGTTATTTCCACAGTTCCAGAACATATAATTGGTATAGACATACTGAGCAAATGGCAGAATCCCCACATTGGCTCTCTAACTTGTGCAGTGAGGGCTATTACTGTGGGAGGCCAAGTGGAAGCCACTAGAACTACCCCTACTGAGCAGAATAGTAAATCAGAAGCAGTACCAGATTCCTGGAGGGATTGCAGAGATTACTGCCACTGTTAAGGACTCTAAGGATGCAGGGGTGGTGATTCCCACCACATCCCAGTTCAACTCTCCTCTTTGGCTTGTGCAGAAAACAGATGGGTCTTGGAGGATGACAGTGGATTATCCTAAGCTCAATCAGGTGGTAACTCCAATTGCAACTGCTGTTCCAGGTGTGGTATCATTGCTTGAGCAAATGAATATATCTCCTGGTACCTGGTATGCAGCTATTGATCTGGCAAATGCTTTTTTCCCAATAGTTTTTAGTAAGGACCACCAGAAACAGTTTGCTTTCAGCTGGCAAGTTCAGCAATATACTTTCACTGTCCTACCTCAGGGGTATATCATCTCTCCAGCCCTATGTCATAATCTTGTCCGCAGGGACATTGATCATTTCTCCCTCCCATGAGACATCACACTGGTCCATTATATTGATGATATCATGTTGATTGGACCTAGTGAGCAAGAAGCAGCAACTACTCTAGATTTACTGGTAAGGCATTTGCTTGTCAGAGGATGGGAGATAAATCCAACAAAAATACAGGTGCCTTCCACCTCAGGGAAATTTCTAGGTGTCCAGTTGTGTGGGGCATGTAAAGATATCCCTTCTAAGGTGAAGGATAAGTTCCTGCATCTGGCCCCTCCTATGACCAAAAGAGAGGCACAATGCCTATGTGGTCTTTTTGGATTTTGGCAACAACATATTTCTCATTTGGGTGTGTTTCTCCAGTCCATTTATCAAGTGACCAGAAAACCTGGTAATTTTGAGTGGGGACCTGAAAAAGAGGAGGCTCTGCGACAGGTCCAGGCTGCTGTACAAGCTGCTTTGCCACTTGGGCCATATGATCCAGCAGATCCAATGGTGCTGTAAGTTTCAGTGGCAAATAGAGATGCTGTTTGGAGCCTTTGGCAGGACACTATAGGAGAATCACAATGCAGAACCTTAGGATTTTGGAGCAACACCTTAGCATCTGCTGCAGATAACTACTCTCCTTTTGAGAAACAGCTTTTGGCCTGCCACTGGGCCTTAGTAGAGACTGAACGCTTAACCATGGGCCACCAAGTTACCATGAGACCTGAGTTGCCTATCATGAGCTGGGTGTTGTCTGACCCACCAAGCCATAAAGTTGGGCGTACACAGCAGCACTCTATTGTAAAATGGAAATGGTATATACGAGATAGAGCCAGAGCAGGTCCTGAAGGCACAAGTAATTTACTTGAGGAAGTGGCCCAAATGCCCATGGTTTCCACTCCTGCCACATTACCTTCTCTTTCCCAGACCAGAGCTATAGCTTCCTAGGGAGTTCCTTACAGTGAACTGACTGAGGAAGAGAAAACACGGGCCTGATTGACAGATGGTTCAGCACAATATGCAGGTTCCACCTGAAAGTGGACAGCTGCAGCATTACAACCCCTTTCTGGGGTGTCCTTGAAGGACAGTGGTGAGAGGAAATCCTCCCAGTGGGCAGAACTTTGAGCAGTGCACATGGTTGTTCATTTTGCTTGGAAGGAAAACTGGCCAGAGCTGCATTTGTATACTGACTCATGGGCTGTTGCTAGTGGTTTGGCCGGATGGTCAGGGACTTGGAAATAGCATAATTGGAAAATTGGTGACAAAGAGTTCTGGGGAAGAAGTATATGGATAAACCTTTCTGAGTGGGCTAAAAACATGAAGATATTTATGTCCCATGTGAATGCACACCAGAGGGTGACTTCAGCAGAGGAAGATTTTAATAATCAAGTGGATAAGATGACCCATTCTGTGAATACCAATCAGCGTCTTTACCCAGCAACTCCTGTCTTTGGCCAATAGGCTCATGAACAAAGTGGTCATTATGGTAGGGATGGAGGTTATGCATGGGCTCAGCAACATGGACTTCCACTCACCAAGGCTGACCTGGCTACGGCCACTGCTGAGTGCCCAATCTGCCAGCAGCAGAGACCCACACTCAGCCCCCGATATGGCAGCATTCCCCGAGGTGACCAACCAGCTACCTGGTGGGAGGTTGAGTACATTGGACCACTCCCTTCATGGAAGGGGCAGTGATTTGTTCTAACTGGAATAGACACATACTCGGGATATGGATTTGCTTTCCCTGCATGCAATGCTTCTGCCAGAACTACCATCCATGGGCTTACAGAATGCTTTATCCATCGTCATGGTATTCCACATAGCATTGTTTCTGATCAAGGAACATACTTCACAGCAAATGAAGTGTGGGAATGGGCACATGCTCATTGAATTCTCTGGTCTTACCATGTTCCCCATCATCCAGAAGCAGCTGGACTGATAGAACGGTGGAATGGCCTTTTGAAAACTCAATTACGGTGCCAACTAGGTGGCAGTACCTTGAAAGGCTGGGGTAATGTTCTCCAGGAAGATGTATATGCTCTGAATCAGCATCCACTGTATGGTGCTGTTTCTCCCATAGCCAGGATCCATGGGTCCAGGAACCAAGTGGTGGAAATGGGAGTGATACCACTCACTATTACCCCTAGTGATCCACTAGGAAAATTTTTGCTTCCTGTCCCTGCGACCTTGAGCTCTTCTGGTGTATAGGTCTTATTTCCAAAATGGGGAGTGCTTCCTCCAGGAGAAACATCAATGATGCCACTGAACTGGAATTTAAGACTGCCACCTGGTCACTTTGGGCTACTTATGCCTCTGGATCAAGAAGCCAAGAAGGGGGTTACATTATTGTCTGGGGTAATTGACCCTGACTATCTGGAGGAAGTAGGACTGCAACTACATAATGGAGGTAAAGAAGAGTTTTCTTGGAATATAGGAGATCCCCTAGGGCATCTTTTAGTACTACCATGCCCTGTGATTCAAATCAATGGAAAACTGCAACAACAGAATCCAGGCAGGACTATGAATGGCTCTGAAACTTCAGGAATGAAGGTTTGGGTCACCCCACCAGGCAAAGAACCACGGCCAGCTGAAGTGCTTGCTGAGGGTAAAGGGAACATGGAATGGGTAGTGGAAGAAG
>PVIY010064188.1:0-10240 GCA_004026745.1 Myrmecophaga tridactyla | reverse complement strand
GGGGAGGAGGAGGATGAAGAAGAGGGGGAGAGGAAGAGAGTGGGATTTCTCCTGCTGCCAGCCCCCGCCCCACTCCCTCTCTCTCACAGACTATCTATGCTCTACAACAAGAAATGCCTAGGATTTGGCAGCCTAGAGTTGGGGTCAAGCTTTCAGTTCCCCAACAAAACGTGGCCCCAAGGCCCGGAAGGGCCCTTTTCAGCCTCGCCTGTCTTCACAGAGTTTCTGCATGCTGCCTGCCCCTCTGAGACTGGGCTGCTGAGCCCCTGATCTCTGGTTGATCTTCCCTCCCTCCCTCTCTCCTTGGGTCCTTGGGAAAGTGGTCTGTTTTATTCCCCCCACTGCACCCAGCCTCCAGGCTCCGTGTTTTTTTTTCTTCATCCAATGGGAATAAGACCTACTCACGTAAGGGTTAAAGATAAATAAACGTGAGGGTGGCAGAGGGAAAGGAGGCCTCGGTTAAGATCCCCACCCCTGCTTTCCAGGGTCGCTGGGGTGAGGATTCCTCGTGTAAAAAATAAGGGGTTAAAAAAAGGAGGGGGGTATCATACCTCACCGTGTTGGAAAGCCCCTTGGTGCTCATAAACGCCACTGTCTTTCCTCCTCTCTGGCTTCAAACTAAAATTCCCCCCCACCCCAACCTTAGCAGCTGTGGTGTGCTGGTAAACGGAAACAATGGGCTCCATGGTGGGGGTGGGGGGCAGTGTGGTGGGAGAGGAAAGCCCTGACTTGTAGGCTTGTAGAGCTCCCACCAAGGTCAGCTTCAGGCTACCAAAGCGGTGGCAGACCACATGGAGTAGGGAAGAGACGAGCACAAAACTGCTCCTGAAAGCTGGCAGGAGCCGGCATTCCACATTTCCATAGAGGGTTATAACAGCACCTCCTGCCCACAGGCTCCATGCCACATGGTCCTGCCACTCCCCATCAGAAGCAGAGCCCCTCGGGTCTGGGCAGGTCCCAGGACCCCTCGGACAGGGCAGAAGTGACACCGAGCAGCATCCAGGTATAGTTCCAAACCAACCCGGTGGCTTCGACTTCCTGCTTCTCGGAAGCCAGTCATCCTGCAAGCAATGCAGCTACCCTGCTGTGTGCTCCAGGGAGAGAGAAAGAGAGTGAGGAGCACTGGGCAGCAGACAGGGCAGCAAGAGCACGGGGCCACCACTCCAGCCCCTGCTACAGAGGTCAGAGCTAGATCATCATCCACTGGGTCCTCAGACAATTCCTGACACACAAAACTGTGAGCAGAGTAAAATGGTTGCTTTAAACCACTACAGGGGACGGGGTGGGTTCTCCCCATGTTCCCCTCCATTTTGGTTTGCTAAAGTTCCTGGAATGCAATATATCAGACATGGAATGACTTTTTAAAGGGGAATTTATTAAGTTGCAAGTTTACAGTTCTAAGGTTATAAAAATGTCCAAACTAAGGCATCCAGGAAACACACCTTAACTCAAGAAGGGGTCAACAATATTCAGGATCACTGTCAGCTGGGAAGGCAAAGGGCTGGTGTCTGCTGGGGTCTGTGGCTTCTGGTTTCAAACAGCTTCCCGGAGGGGGTGAGGCATTTACTTTCTGCAGATGTCTGGGTCTCCTGTTGGCTTTGTTGGCCCTGTAGCTTTTTAAAAAATGGTTCCCTCTTACAAGGCTCCAGTAAGCAACCCCACCTTGAATGGGTGGAGGATCATCTCCAGGGAAATCATAAAAAAGATCCCGCCCAACAATATTGAATCAGGATTAAAGAACACGGCTTTTCTAGGGTACATGACAAGGACTTGCTGTCCCCCACTGTTGGGGAGTGGAGTCAGCAGACAGCCCTCGCTGCTCAACCCCTTCAGGAGAGCCTCTGAGGCAGAGAGCCACCTTGCCCAGGGGACGAACATCCAATGACTGCTCAGGAGGGGAATGCTGTATTTTCTTCAGCCTGCCGATGTAGGGCAAAAGTAGCCACAGAAAATACATAAATGAATGGATGTGGCTGTGCCCCAGTACAACTCAATTTATATAAACAGGTAGCAAGTTGGATTTAGCCTGTGGGCCATAATTTGCCAACCCCTGGTGTTCTAGTTTGCTAGCTGCCGGAATGCAACACACCAGAGACGGATTGGCTTTTAATAAAAGGGGATTTATTTCGTTAGTTCTTCAGAGGAAAGGCAGCTAACTTTCATCTGAGGTTCTTTCTTACGTGGGAAGGCTCAGGGTGATCTCTGCTGACCTTCTCTCCAGGCCTCTGGGTTCCAACAACTTTCCCTGGGGTGATTTCTTTCTGCATCTCCAAAGGCCTGGGCTGAGCTGCGAGTGATGAGATGAGGTATGCTGAGCTGCTTGGGCTGTACCACATTGAGCTCTCTCGTTTAAGCACCAGCCAATTAAGTCAAACATCATTCATTGCAACAGGCATGCCTCTTAGCTGACTGCAGATGTAATGAGCAACAGATGAGGTTCACATGCCATTGGCTCATGTCCATAGCAACAGAACTAGGCACCTTCTCCTGGCCAAGCTGACACCTGAATCTAACTACCACACCTGGTATAAGGGCCAGATGGTCTCAGTCCAACTTGGGACAACTGTGAAGGGTCATCCTGACTTCAGAACTCCCTGTGGGGTCAGCAGGGACTGTCATTAGGCCTTCATGGGGAGCAAGGCAGCTTGACTTCTCCTTTTGCCCAATCCTGCTCCCTCCCCCTCCATTCCAAGGCTCGACCCCAAACGTAGTTCTTAATAAGCATCCTGCATGCTATTCTCCATCTTAGAGGCTGCTTCCCTGGGAACCCAACCTGCACCAGGCACTAAATTGGGGTAGTTTGTGATGCAGCAATAAATGACATGCACATCCCCCATCTCAAGCCAGGTCTGTTTAGGCTCAACCAATGGAAAGCTTGCCTTTCTCTGGGCTTGGTCCTCTTCTGCAGAGCAACTCAACTCCAACAGGACTTCCTGATCCCAGGATGGGGCTAGAATAACCCAAAGCCCTCAGATGCCAAGGCTAGGACTGCAAAGCATCAGTGTTTGATCAAAACTGAGGGAGGAGGCATGAGTTTGTCCTCAAACTTTCTCCATCTACCCTTCTCGCAAGACCCTGCTCAAATCTCACCTAGTTCATGGTGACACTGAGCTGTGGCTTGTCCTGGCAGCCATCAGGAAGGTTAGGGAGCCCCATTTCACTGGGCCAGCCTTCACCCCAACTTCTTTTTTACATTCTTAATTTTTCCTGGGAGGACAGATGCTTTGCCCATCAATGTCAACCTATAACATTTCTAGTCATTAATCAAAATAACAGAAAGTAAATGATTTCAGCAAAGGTTTGGGAGCTTTGAAAAGAAGCATCACTCGATATTTAGCCCCCTGTTCAGCCCTCAAAATTTCAGATGGTACACAGTGACCTGTCTTGGTTTCTGAGTGCTGCGGTAACAAGGTACCACAGACTATTAGGCTTAAACAACAGAACTGAATTATTTTTAGAGTTCTGTAGGCTAGAAATCTAAAATCAAGGTGTCCAGCAGAGCTGTTCTTCCTTGGAAGTTTGTAGGGTTCTGATTGTGGCTTGTGGCTTAATAGCCTCTGTCACAGGGCTGTCTCCCTCTCTTGTCCTTCTCTTAATGGCTGTATCCAGATTTCCTCTGTTTCTCAGAACAGCAGTCATAGCCACACTCTGATCCAGTTTGGCCTTATATTAAGTAACAACGTATTCAAAGATACTATTTTCAAATGGTGTCACTTTCATGGGACTGGGGATTAGGACTTACGCACGTCTTTCTGGAGAACACGACGGAACCCATACCATGAGCTAAAGAATTTCTTTGCATAGGCACACACTCATGCATGCTGCTTCTAGAACCAGAACAAAAAGCTCACAGTTGTCGAACAATAGAATAATGTTAAACAGGAAATCAGTCAAAACCTTGGTACTTTTTACTCTTTGTTCTAAATTTCAGATTTTGCTTAAGGAAGATTGATGGAAGAGAGAGGAGCAATCTGTGCAGAAATTCAGAAAGCAAATTTAACCACCTTTATTAGGTCTTTGAGTCAGAGTATCTTTGAATCAGAGTATTTTGAATTAAGACATTATCATGGAGATTGTATGAGATGCATGCTAATAAGCATTTGTTTTCACCAAGAGATCTGGAAAATATGAAAGTTCCTTCTCTTCCCCATGCTTTCCAACCACCACCACCAATGCCTCCCTAAGCTACAGAGATTGTAATTAGGACACATATAAGAGCATGACTTTATAAACAAGGTGAACCATCAGAGTAATTTAAGAGAAATTATTACAGGATTGCAATTTCTAAATTAAAACACCATATTCCACACACTACAGTTGCCATCACTGATCCGTACTTTGCCAGCATGTAAGCTACCTGGTCAAAAATCCTGCTTCCTTAAAACACACAGAGTTAGTGAACATCTGCTTCTTTTCCTTTTTAATGATGCCTGCATATCAACATTCTAGCATTCTCTCTTTTGTTTGGAATATAGTCATGCACAACCTTTTTAATTCTTTGAGATGGGAGTATACTTTTATTTTCTAAATGCTGTTCTATAAAGATCAAATTAAGTGTGTTTGTGCAACTCAAATATAAGGATATATTAGGAAAAAAACAAAACACTGATCTAAGTGCAAGACACACTTAGAGCAAGTTTTACTTTTGGTTGTCTTTTCTCTGTATATTATAAACATCTATTTAATCTGTTGCAGTTTCAAGTAAAAAATTTCCAGGATGAATTCTCAAAAATAATCATTAAAACATTTGCAACATGAAAACAACAACACAAACACACTATTGAGGTCCCTGACTCTTGTTAGGAATTGCCCGAGAAATAAATTACAGGACTTGAGTCTGTATTAGAGCTGCTCGCAATGAAGCCTATTTTAAGACAAATGTTACAATTCTCCAGTACAGGAATGGATCTCCCCATTTAGAGATGACGTGGGGTTGGTGAATTGGTGGCCAATGGAACAATTCAGGAACACATATGTTCTCCCAAGGACACCTTCCCAAGCTCTTGAGCTGGATGCAAAGACTGGGAGGTGGCTGGTGCTCTGGCAAGAGGAATGCACAGGTCTCAGCAGTGGCCCCCAACTCCAATTTGGCTCTCAGTTATGAGTGACTGAAAGGGAAGCAGGGAGGTCACATCACCTCTGTGGACCTCAGCTTCCCTATCTATAAAACGAAAAATTTGAACAACAAAGTCAAGTGTGCATTCTAATAACTTGGGGAGCTTATTAAAAATGTAATTTCCTAGGCTCGACTTCCTTAGATTCTGACTCAGCAAGAGGGGTTCAAGAATCCGCATTTAAGTCCCTCTGGTGAGTCTGACACAGATGGACCATACATTCTGTAAAGCTCATCTGCCGGGTCTTTTCCAGCTCTGAAGTTTTAAGATTCTATGATCCAAGTTAGAATGGGCATAACCCAAATAGCCCTAAAGAGTGGGAGAAAGATCAAAGGTGATGGTGGAATTATACAGAGAAGGTAGGGTCTAACAAATGAGTATGAGTGTTGAGTCATTATACTGATATTTCTTTTAGTCTCCAGTATTTTAGAGTAGCTATAGGTAAAAACCTAAAAGTGTGCAATTGCAACCCATACCAAACTCTGAAATCTGTCCTACACCCAGTGTGGCAATGTGCTTTGAAATGCATTGCTTTTTTGTATGTACGTTATTTTCCACAAAAAAAAGAGAAGAAAGTTGATTGTGATGATAAAAAATATGTATTTCTTCTAGCCTCCAGTGTTCTGGAGCAGCTAGAAAGAAAAATCTGAGATGATATTATTGTATCCCAAGACAAACTCTGGGATCTGTCCTGTATCGTTGAAGAGTGCTTTGGAAACTATTGCTTTTTTCTTTGTTTGCTTTGTATATATGTTATAATTTATGACAAGAAAATAAAAAAAAAAGATTTTATGATCTTATGTGTGGATCTGTGGCAGAGCTACTGCAATATTCCCACCAAACCTACCTTTACCTGGGTGTTCAGGTAGTCTATTCTAGCTCCTTTGACTCCAAGACTCAATCTAGTGAATGGAATATGGAACAAAACGATGCGTGCCACTTTCAGACCTGGCCCCTGAAACATCCCACATAATGCTCCACTCACTCCCTCTCTCTCCTCTTTAACCTCCTGAACATGGACGGTCCAGCAGAAGACGCCAAGGAAGGTTAGAGGGCAGCAGAGTACAGGTAAAAGGAGTATGGATCCCTGAGTCACTGCTTGGAGGAGAGCCACCCAACCAGGGACATTGGAGTGAGTGAGCTATAAGTCCTATCATGTTAAGCCACTGAGATTCTGGGGTTGTGTCCTGTCTGTTCTAAATATAAATCTACTTACTCAGCAGTAGCAATAGACAGTAGGACCCCCCTATCCATGGGGGATATGAGCCAAGACCCCCCGTGGATGGCTGAGACAACCGATATAAGCTCCCCGTCACATACTGCAGAAGTTATCTTTGTGGTTTGAAGAGCAACAGAAAAACTAGCATGAATTTTGTCTGTATGCTTCATCGTGTCACAAATCGAAGATTCATTTTTACCATATGGCCTGCAACCTGACAGTTGCTGCATATAGTTTTCTTTGTTTTTCAATCGTATGGGGGAATTTTTACTTTTTCACTAATGGGAAGCACTTCATGGACTTTCTTTGTCTTAAAAGTACCTGCAGCATTTCTCTTGAACTTTGGGGACATTATTACAGCCAATAAGGGCTTTCTTAAATAAATGCAATATGATAGCACTACAATGAATGTAATCAGTAAGAACCCTAGAGGCAGAGTGAAGAAGTTTTGCATGGGAGGATGGGTATGGGGTCAAAGGGAGATGAGTCTGTACTGGGCTGGTTGACTTCACTATGTTACAGCCTGTACTCACTTGGTGGACAGTCGGAAACTTATGAAACATTTATTGTTTTACTTTCTGGAATTTTCCAGTTTTTTTTTTCCATTTTTTCCACATGATTAACAGCAGAAAGGGGGGCACAACTATGACACCTTTTTTAAATTAAAAGAAAGTATCAAATTCAAAGCGGAGGGCATACTAACCATTCCAGCTACTTCTGTATTTTGTGTAACAAATCTCCCCAGAATTTAGCAGCCTTAAACAGAATTCGCACTTATGTATATACCCTGTCTTAACGTTTTTATGGATCAGGAACTCAGGAAGAGTCGACTGGGCAGCTCTGGCTCACTGTCTGTCAGTGGCTCACACTGAAGCTGCAGGGTTGCTGGGGAAGCTGGGGGCTGCCTGGGCGTCTCTCTTCAGGTAGCCTTCTATTTCCCTGTGGGCTCTCCAAGTGGACCAGGCTGAGCTTCCTCCCAACACGGCATCCTCAAGGCAACTGGGGCATTCACCTTGCAGGCCAGGGCTCAAGGGAGTGATTCCGCAGGGAAGGCAAAAGCAGCCTCAGAAGTCACACAGCATCAAAACTGAGTCACTAGCCCATCCAACTCGAAGGGAAGGGGATGTAGCCTCCCCCTCTTGACAGGGAGGATGTACATGGTCCTGGATGAACGTGTAGGACAGGAGGTAATGTTACAGCCATCTTTGGAAAAATACAATCTGTCAAACTAACTACGAGAGATGAACTGAAATTCTCAATCTTATTTCGTCTTTAAGGCATTGTTCTAGTTTGCTAGCTGCCGGAATGCAACACACCAGAGACAGATTGGCTTTTAATAAAAGGGGATTTATTTTGTTAGTTCTTCAGAGGAAAGGCAGCTAACTTTCATCTGAGATTCTTTCTTATGTGGGAAGGTACAGGGTGGTCTCTGCTGGCCTTCTCTCCAGGTCTCTGGGTTCCAACAACTTTCCCTGGGGTGATTCCTTTCTGCATCTCCAAAGGCCTGGGCTGAGCTGTGAGTGCTGAGATGAGGTATGCTGAGCTGCTTGGGCTGTGCTACGTTGAATTCTCTCATTTAAAACCAGCCAATTAAATCAAACGTCATTCACTGCAGCAGGCATGCCTCGTAGCTGAATGCAGATGTAAATCAGCAACAGATGAGGTTCATGTACCATTGGCTTATGTCCACAGCAATAAAACTAGGTGCCTTCACCTGGCCAAGTTGACAACTGACTATAACTACCACAGGTATATTTTATGAGGGTTGCATAGAGGTAGCAACTGCTCCCAAGTTGTAAACAAAATATCACAGGATGGCTAAAGCAACTCGGGAAGAGGAGTAGAAGCATGATTAGAATTCACTGATGTTTTCTGTTAGCCTTGCTTTTGGAGGAAGAGGTCATAATAACGTGGGCAGGAAGTGTAATATCTGGTCTTGTCTTTAGGGCATAAGTAGCTTCCCAAACATTTTGAGATGATTCTCCCTTTAAACATAACTATTCTGGTGTATATGATGCGAAGATGTAAAGTGAAGTACACACACAACCATCTCTTGGTTTTGCCTCTAATTAAACCAAAAATTAAAACTCAATGCTCTATTGTCCTCACCACCTGTTGAAAGTTTTCTGGTTAATCTAGGGGAAACTATCTCACCTCTCACATTCTAATTTACATTCCTTGGATAACTGAGGGCTTTGCTGAATGCAAAACTACAGCTGGGGAATAAGAAGGGGTCGATAACATGCCAAGAATTCCTTTTTTGCATTTTTGTTAACAGGTGTGATTTAAGGTTAGAAACAGAGATTCAGAAGATTGAGAACACAGGTTCTGTGCTTATATATTACGCTTCCACAGACCAAATAAATAATATCAAAGGATTTCCTAGCCTTAATGCATCTTCTGAATTAGCCCTACCTCCTTTGAATTCAAAATGCAAACTCTACCTGAAAATACATTTTCTGTTTTCGCCTCCAACTCAAGTACAAATAACAACTTGAAAGGAGTTCTGGGGATGCTCATGGTAAAGACTGCCTGGCACTCAAAATTCACAGCGGCAGAGATCTTTCATTTTCACCAGGGAGTTTGTGCAAACAGCAGGAGCCTTAATCTGCAAGGAAAGAATGGTTAAAAGGCACTGGAGACAGGTGTCCCAGAATTAAATCTGGGCCCTGCACTTCAGGTAGGTTAAGTAACATTCTCAGCCTCAGTTTCTTTGTTTGTAAAATGGGGACATTAATACTTACTGCTCAGTATTATTATTAATGGGGATAACGATATGACTTAGGAGCAATTCTTGCTGCAATTCTTGGCCTTAGCTCCTCTTAACCAGAGGCCTCCAAAAGTGAAAAAAGTCCTTGAAGCTACCTGTGTGTATCTCTTATCCAAATGTGCGGCTTAGGGATTCTGATGTGTTTGTCTTATTACCAATGGAATGTGGCCAAGTGAGCCCCTGTGGTTAAAGGGTGGGGCTTTCCTGAAATGGGTGGACATTCCTGGAGGTGGAGATTCCTGGGTAAGAGGTTGGTTCTTAGAGATGAAATATGGGCTCTGGCTAGTTGAGAGAGAGAACACCCCTCTCTCTGAATCTTTCTGTTGCATATAAACATAGAGGGGTCTAGATATGCTTGAGAGCAGCCATGGGGGAAAGGGGAAGGGTTTGATAAGGGCAGCTGGGGTAGGAACTGAGTTGGAAGCATTGGCAATTCCAACCCTTCCCAAGAACCCCACACTTTATTAGCACAGCCATGTATTTAATGCAACTCTCTCCCTATACCCTGTCATCATTTCTAGTCCAGTCTCAACCATGCAAAAGGAAATTAAGGGGGGAAAAGTGTGCTCTTGCTTAGGCAAAAGTGTTCATTGGATGATTATTGTTTTTAATTGATTGGGAGATATTTCTTACAAATTCTGGATACTAACCCTTGATCTCTTACATAATACAAACATTTTCTCCTGGTCTTTCATCTGTCTCTTAACTTTGCTTCAAGTGACATTTTGTTAAACAGAAATTTTAAATTTGGGTGTTGCAGGCAAACTTACCAATCTTTGTATAGAAAGCAAGAATTTCTAAACCAAACATGAGGACGATGAAGAGGCAGGTGGATTTTATACTCAGTAGCTCTGTGAAACAGGGCGAGGTATTTAATCTCTCCATGGTTGTAGATACTGATGATGGCCGCCCATGAGACTGCAATGGCAGGTGAAAATTCCTGCTTTTCCTGCCCTAAGCCCTAGATGTCTCAATATTGGTGTGAGAGAGGCCTCTGACAAGGGGCTTGTATTAGTTAGGGTTCTCTAGAGAAACAGAATCAACAGGGAACACTTGCAAATATAAAATTTATAAAAGTGTCTCACGTGACCGCAGGAACACAGAGTCCAAAATCCACAGGGCAGACTGCGAAGCTGA
>PVIY010064187.1:0-10240 GCA_004026745.1 Myrmecophaga tridactyla | reverse complement strand
CATACTAGTTTGTTAAATCCTGTTTTCTCTGTTGTAGTTGCTCCTTCTCTTTTAATCCTTCTCTCAATCTATAGTGATCTTTGAGCAATGCCCATTCTGACTCTTTCAGATTGAGAAGAGGTGCCCACACTAAAGGATATGGGGATATAATTGATTGATAATCTTGGAGATGCCCATCCCTCTGGGTTTTGGGATTTATCTGACTTGGGAGCCCTCTAGGAATTGTGGGTTCCAGAAGGTTAAAACTAGTGCATGAAACCTTTGTGGAGTCTCAGTTCAAGCCCTATGTGTTCTTGAAAGTCAATGGGAGTGATGTTAATTGGGGTTTAGCAAACCATGGCAATTAGTACTACCTAGCTGGAGCTTGTATGGGAGTAGCCTCCGGAGTGGCCTCTTAAATCCGTTTGATCTCTCTTCATCACTGATGCCTAATTTTGTTGCATTTCTCTCTTTCTTTTGGTCTAGAGTATGTTGTGCATTCCACTGTGCTAGAGCCAGACTCATCCCCTGGGTGTTGTTTCCCATGTCAGGGGGGACGGTAGTGGTTTTCCTTGCAGAGTTGGACTTAGAGAGAGAGAGAGGCCACAATTGAGCAACAAAGAGGCTTCCTGGAGGCAACTCTTGGGCTTTGTTGTGGGTAGTCTTAGCTTCTTCCTTACAGAAATAAGCTACATAAGGGCAAGCCTCAAAACCCAGGGCTTGTCCTATTTTCTTGGGAGTCTACAATGGTTGATAGGTGTGCCAGTTTGAATTTATGTCTACCCCAGAAAAGCCATGTCCTTTAATCTTCATTCAATATTGCTGGGTAGGATCTCTTTTTTGTTGTTTTCATAGAGATGCGACCCACCCAATTGTGAGTGGTAACTTTGGTTTCCATGGAGATGTGTCTCCACTCATTCAAGGTGGGGTTGCTTACTAGAGCCCTTTAAGAGGGGACCATTTTGGAAAGAACCAAGAGAGTAACCAGAAACAACAAAGTCCACACAGCCAGAGACCTTTGGAGATGAAGAAGGAAAACAGCCCTGGAGGAGCTTTTTGAAATAAAAAGCTGGGCGAGAAAGCTAGCAGACATTGCCATGTGCACTTCCAGCTGAGAGAGAAACCCTGAACTTCATCAGCCTTTCTTGAGTGAAAGTAACCATTTGTAGGTACCTTAATTTGGACATTTTGACAGCATTAGAAGTATAAAACTTGCAACTAAGTAAATTCCCCTTTTAAAAGTAAAAAAATAATAAAAACTATTTGAAAGAGTAAGGGGAACTGAATAGTCAAAACATCTTGAAACAGAAGAATAAGATTGGAAGACTCACATTTCCTAATTTTAAAGTATATTACAAACTGCAGTGGTCAAATAGCATGGAATTGGCATAAGGATAAATACATTGACACATGGAGTTGAATTTAGAATTCAGAAACAGACCCACAACTCTATGTCTGATTGATTGACAAGGCTGCCAAGCCCACTCATCTGAGACAGAATAGTCTCTTCAATAAATTGTATGGGGAGAACTGGATATTCATATCCAAGAGAATGAATATAAGAACCAAGACCATAAAACATCTAGAAAATGTAGGGAAGCATCTCCAAGATCTTGTTGTAGGCAATGGATCCTTAAATTATACACCCAAAGCACAAGCAAAAAGAAAAAAATAGATAAATGGGGCCTCTTAAAAATTAAAAACTTCTGTGCTTCAAAGGACTGTGTCCAGAAAATGAAAAGACAGTCTATGCAATGGGAGAAAATATTTGGAAACCACATATCTGGTAAGGGTTTAATATCCAGAACATATAAAGAAATTCTACAACTCAACAATAAAAAGACAGATAACCTAATTAAAATTGGCAAAAGATCTGAACAGACATTTTTCCAAAGAGGAAATTCAAATGGACAAAAAGCACATGAAGTGATGCTCAACATCATGAGCCATTTGGGAAATGCAAATGAAAACCGCAATGAGATATCATTTCACAACCACTAGAATGGCCACTATATAAACAAACAGAAAACTCCAATCATTGGAAAGATGTGGAGAAAGATGAACATTCATTCATGGCTTCTGGGAATGTAAAATGGTGCAGTGACTGCGGGAGGCAGTCTGGTGATTCCTGAGGAAGCTGAATTTAGAATTGCCCCATATGATCCAGCAATGGCACTACTAGGTATATACCCAAAAGAAGAGAAAGCAGGGACGCAACAGAATTTTGCACCCTGATGGTCATGGTGCCATTATTCACAATTGTGAAAAATGGAAGCAACCCAAACGCCCATCAACTAATGAATGAATAAGCAAAATGCAGTATATAAAAGTGATAGACTATTCAGCAGTGAGAAGGAATGAAGTCCTTATGGATGAAACTGGAGAACATTGTGCTGAGTGAATTAAGTCAGACACAAAAGGACAAGTCCTGTATGATCCCACTGACATGAATTAATTACTAGAAGCAAACTCAGAGTTAGGATTGAAAACATAAGTTACTAGGAGATAGAATGGAGGTAAAAATGGAGAGTTGATGCTTATTTTATGCAGAACTTTTAATAAGGTTGAATGTAAAGTTTTCAACTGGTTAAAGGTAATGGTAGCATATTACTATGGGTATAATTACCAGAATTATGCACGTGAATGATATTGAAAGGGGAAGTTTAAGATCAGGTATATTACTATAAGGAAAGCTAGAGTATAAAACATGGGATGGAATAACAGAGTGAACCTTGCGGTGGACAGTGTCTGTGGTGAATAGTAGAGGTATAGGAATGTTCTGTCAAGACCTATAACAAATTTGCATCATTATTAAAAGGTGTTAACAATGTGGGGGGGTGAGAAAAATACACCTAATGAAAACTATAATTAACAGAAATGTTTTAATATTTCTTTAAATATAAATGAATCTCTAGAGGCAAAATAAGATCAGAAGTTATGTTGGGATGAGGAGGGATAGAGAGATTGAGAAGTGACTGCTAAGGGGTATGGGGCATCTCTTTTTGGAGTAGTGAAAAGGTTCTATAATTGATTGTGGTGATGCATACATAACTGATTGTATTAAAAGCCATTGACTGTATGGCTTAGATGGATTGTATGGTGCATGAGTGTATCTCAATCACACTGCTTAAACCCACACCAACAAAACGTTATTCATTCAGGTGAGACAGAACTGAATCAGGAAGGCCTTAATCCAGTTTGACTGGAACCTTTATAATCAGAGGAAATTTGGGTAGACACAGTAGGAGACACACTGGGAGAGAGGCGGCGGGGTGACAGAGGCAGAGATTGAGTTATGGATTACCAGCAAGAGAACACTAAGACCTCAAAGAGAGAATGATCCTGTTGATATTTTAAGTTTGAAATTCTAGTCATCAAACTGTGAGGCAATAAATCGCCCTTGCTCAAACCTTTAAAGTCTTTAAACCTTTAAAGCCCTTGCTTTGTTAAAGCAGCCCCGGCAAACTAAGGAAGTCTTTATTTGCTTTTTTTTTCTTTTTAAGCAAAGTTTCTGACTCGTCATTGGTAAAAACATTATCTCTTCCTGACATATGGAAACAATTTGTATTTGCCCCCTTTAAGTTAAGGCTGTCATGAATTACACTGAGAGATTTATTCAAACTTTAGTAACCTTTGATTCTTTATGGTTTGCTTACATGTTGCTATGACTATGAACCCAGGAATTAAGTTGCAGGGGTTCAAATTCTATCAATTACTACATTTGTATTTATGGAAATTTTATTTTACCTCTCTAGGGCACATTTTCCTTTTTGGTGAAATTAAGATTACAGAGTTGTTATAAACATGAAGTGAGATCATGGGAGTACTCAAAATTATTGCCTATTGTTTGTATGATTCTTTCTAATTCATGGCTGGTTCCAAATTGCAAATGCTTCTCTGAGAAATTATATATCCTATTCCTAAGTGAAATTGGTCTATACATTTTAGGGGACTGTTATTTTTTGTTATTAAAGTTATGCTAGGTTTTTAGAATGAATCAAAAAGTCATTCATTCTTTTCTATCATATAGAATAATTGAGTAAAATAATAATTACTTGGTTTTTAATGATTAGATAGAGCTTAGCTCCATCTATTAACAGTAGTTCTTCAAAAACCTTTATTATTTCTTCTTATTTCCTGAATTTTTAAAACACATTCACATATATTAACTCGTTTGATTCTCGAAGCAACCTGATGATATTGGATGTCCAGGAATTATATTGCCATCACATAAATGAAAAAAGAAAAACAGATGATCAGAACAATGTCCCATATAACATATTTACTAAACAGTCTAAATGTATTCATAATCTATATGTTTTGAAAAATATCAATCTTATATTCACGAATGTATGATTTGTCTCTGGTTTCTGTATGGCTGTGTGTAAAGCGCATTCCTGCATGAGCAGTTGTACACAGACAGGAGCTTCTGTCTATGTTGCTTGGTAAATTTGGCAATCACATGATTTTAGCTCATCGTTATGACTAGGGATTAAACATGAAATATTTTCATTTGAATTTTTCTTGCTTGCCACAAAAAAAGAAATAAAGGGCGATGATAGAGGATGAGGTGATTAGACTTAATTTGATAAATGCAATATTTATATTTGGAAGATAACGTCATAAAGTAATGGAATCATCCTGCTTTATAATAGTAAATTACATTTTACTATAAAATAAATTTACTATAAAAGTAAATTATATTACTATAAAATAATTGACTAAATTTCTGGCTTTCTATCTTTTGAGCTTAATATATTCCAGGAAGTTTAACACAGTACTTATTTTCTATGCCCAGAACAATTGCATAACATTTGGAAACTTTCTATTGAAAAGATGTCATTATAAAATTGATTTGGATTACTATTTCCTAATAGTTGCTATTTTGGGTGGTACAGGTAGGGGAATGGTAGGAGACAGTGTTGGTTTCATACCTGTTACTTTTTTATTTCTTTAAATTGGCGATAATGATAGGAACTCAAACTATTTTGATGTTTTCATATTTTTTTCCAAATTAAATGTGAGTTATTTTCTTTCTAGCAACTCTGAAAATCTCTCTCTCCCACTCTCTCCTGTGTGTGTGTCATGATAAAGAATATGACTATAACATATCTAATTTAAAAATAAAAACACAATTAAAATATCTTTGGTGTCTTATGGAAATATGATTTGCTTCCTTTAAAATATTTTTGTACTGTTTTTTTCCTGAAGTGGATCTATTTGTCACATTTTAATCCACATAAAATGGAATAAGTTTGTTACCATTTTGCTTTCAAGACATCCCAGGAACCCTATCATGGCTGTTGATGTCAAGGCCCCTTTACAACTGCCCTTGGTGGTACCTCCTTTTCTTTAGCTCTGGTTTCAGTGCCTTTGCTTGCATATCTGAGACTAGTGCTGACTTCACTGAGGAACAATGACTGTGATTTGAAGTTCCCTGTCCACTACTAAAACTCCTTCAATGATCAACATTTCCAGACCCAAAGTTCCCATGTCAGTCATTTCACTTACGTGATGAAGAGTCTATTAACATGAAAATATGGGAGAATATTTTAATTATATCAAACTGGCATGCTCACACACCTGTGAACTGGCTTTGTTATGCCAATGAAGGAATATCGTGAGATACAAGTTCAAATAAATAGAATATTAAGGATAGAACTGTATTAGAGAGGGAAGAATTTTCACCCACAATATTTGGAAGGAGAATACTTGGCTGCAAACACTTTTTTGAAAGCATTATTTTGGCTTATGTCTGGAAAGAAAAAGAAATGGCCATTTCAGTTTTAGGAAAATGTCGATAATAGTAAAAACGTATATAATACTTAATATATGACAGGAACTGTTCTAAATGCTTGACAATTATTAATTCATTTAATTCTCAAAACTCAATTATGTATATTTCAATTATCAGATAAGGCATATGAGGTACAGAAATTTAAATATCTTACCCGAGGACATACATACAGCAACTATTATAACTGGTAGAACTCAGGACCTCTAGTTTCAGAGTTCATGTGCTTCTCCATGGAAATGATTCATATCTTGAGAGTGTTCTTTTTTTTTTTTTCTTTTCTTTTAAACATGGGCAGGCACCAGGAATTGAACCCGGGTCCTATGGCATGGCAGGCAAGCATTCTTGCCTGATTAGCCACCGTGGCCTGCCCTTGAGAGAGTTCTTAATTTGTGCAAGGACATGGAACTAAGGGCGACCCCAAAATAACTAAAATGTAAAGACTTTCAGGGTAAGGGTATGGGAGTTTATAAAAATATGGATTTCTATCTTTGACATTTTAGACCTGAATCTTAGATGAGCCAGTTTTCCTAATTATATTATACAGCAAATCATCTTTCAACTTCCCAGAAGTAGAGTTAGGAAAGGTGATTATTCTATTGATAAAAGTGAAATTGCTGAGTGTATCCTATAGCATATACAAATAAATGAAGGATGCTGCTGAAAAATGATTAGACCCAGTTGAAAATGAAAAAAGTCCAAGATAAGACTTATGGACTGAGAGAAACTAAGGGGAATCAGAAACTATGAGGGACCCTAGATGGTCTTATAAAAGACTAGAAGGACATGAGTACACGTTTAGAGAGAAGATTTTTAGTTTGCATGTTTTCTGGGTAGTACACTCTATATAACACTAACACCAGACTTTTTGAATGTCTGGTTGTGTCTGAGTGAAGGTGAAGGTCATTAGAGGAAAGAGTCCAGGATGGTGCGGCTTAATTTCACAATGGATCCCTTTCATTCTAGGATGACAAAGTAAAGTGAAAAGGAAGACAATGAGCCATTAACTGCTTCAGCTCCATCTCCCACTATAATACACATTTTACATCTGAGATAATTAAAGCTTGAGTTGTTTTACTTCAAAGGTCCCCTACTAACCACATATAATTCAGGTAGCAATTTTTATTTTTTATTCACCAGGGACTAAAATTATAGAGGAAAGACTCCTGGTAAGAGAAAACATTGAGTGGAGCTCAGACTTAAATCTATAGTTGGATATGTTTTGTCCCTTTTACCTCATTAAAAAAAAAAATTTCCTGCCATTCTCCATTTCTTATGACTTCTTCAACCCAAAGCATTTAGGTATGTTGAGCAGTGGGGTAAAGAGGAAAATACATTTGTTTTAATTTAGCAAACACTAAGTGCTAGAGACTTGATTAGTTGTGTTTACAAATTTTCAGATTTATTCCTTGCAACAACACTTATGAGGCAGGTGTCATTTCCTCAATTTGTAAAGACTTATGAAGGATGCAAAGTTAAGAAACTGTCCAAGATAACACAGCCAAGATTCACACTCAGTTTTCTCTAATTGTATATTTGCCATATTCATTTCAATTGATTACAATTTCCCCCAGCTAACAGGCAAGGTGAGTCAAGACAGACTGAAATCAATTCCACAAATACAAGTCCACAGAAGAAAAAGGTAGAGATAGGAAATAAGGAGGTCAGGGTATGGTTCTCCTCTTAAGGGCAGTGAAGGCTGTATGGAGAAACTAGAGAGTTGAAGTAGTTTGAATCTGACTATGGCAGTCATTTATAAAGTGAGCAAGCATTTCACATACATGCCATGAGGCACTTTTGTTATTGTGAGTTAATGTAGGTTTTTGGTACTGGAAAGAATGCCAAATTATTTTATGTAGCAAACACACAAACTCTCTCAAACTCAGCTTTATCAATTTATAATTTTTTTTTTAAAGAAAGAGTGCTGATTGGAGTCATGGTACACTTGACCTCAATATACATTAATTAGTTGCATAGAAAAATGGAGAGCTGAAGAAGAGATATCTTATGCCAAGAAATTTATACTCTAGATATTAAAATAACTCTGATATGTGATCAAAAAACGCTGTAACTGAAATCTGATAATGCCAAGTTTTGTGGCTACACCAATAAAGGAACAGTTAATTCTAATTGAAAGGATTTAGGATGACTTCAGGAGGAAATAGTAATTGAACTGGGTAGAAAAGAAGAGGAGTGTTTAAAACAGTAGCTAGGAGAGAAAACAAGCACTATAGCCAGAGCAGAGAGTGTAACCGAGTATGGTTTAATGACATATGGCTGAGATTGGATAGGGGTCTAAATGTCATATTAAACAAGCTGTGCATTACCATCTACAGAACAGGAAAGCACTAAATGATTTTGAACTGGGAGACAATTTAGATCTATGTTGGTGAGAACAAACTCTTTTGGTTCTTACTCGGTATTAAAGTTTCATGGTTTTATGACTAATAAGGAAATAACAAAGTTACACCTTTTAAAAAATCTTAATATTAATATTAGCATCTCTTACCATTTTTTTTCCACGTCTGTTGCATTGCTAGTACATAATCTGGGATCCTTTATTTTCTAATCTTACAATGAATATTGATGTAATTATTTCAATTTATTAATTACATTAACAGTAACATTTACGGCTAATTGCCATGGTCTAGACGATAACCACTAGAGTTACAATAGTCTTAAAACTGAATTTATATTGTAATGAATGATAATCTTAGTGGTATTATTATCAACCCTCTTAGCTAAAGATTTTTGGAGTGCAAAGAGAATGAGTGAAAGGGCAGTTTTTCTGTTCTTAATTGAGGGGGGAAAAGCTGTCCTGAGTAGAGGGTGAGAAAAAGGGCAATCATTTTTGTCTTTCTTTTCTGCTAACTGCCTTCTTTTGCAGACTTAATGATGTTTTTAAGTTTGAAAAGAAGCAGGCAGAACTACAACAATGAAAAATCAAAAGAGCCTCTCAAAACACAATAACATGATTTCTAAATGTGCTATTGTAAACACTGTCATGAAATTAAGAATTTATAGTACTGCTTTCCTGAAATGAAACACCGATGCAATAGTCTGCTCAGTTTTCTTTTGTTTACATTGCATTAAACTGTATTCTGCAGAATACTTTTTAAAATGCCCAAAGATAATTTGCAGATGAGTAGACTTCATGTTCACTGACCTTTGCCCTTTTTTTGAATCTGTGGCATGGCTCATTTTAGTCAAGCTGTTGAAACATTTGTGGTATAATGCATCAAATTAAAGCATCTAGCTGTGATGTTTAATTTAAGCTAAAAGTTTATGACCTACAACTACGTGATACCTTAGGGAATACTTCATAGTGTATGTAACTACATTACAGTGCCGTGGAAAACGTGCTACAAAATACCTATAAAATGTCACTGTATTTTATCATATTTAAGTCATTTGGACCTTAGGTTTAAAAAGAGCACCATCATTTATCAAAAAATATATATCAGAAGGTAAATGAATAGACATCAACATCATTCTCTAAACATAGATGAGATGTGTAATCATTTGTTATCATGTGCCAGAAGAGAAGTTCTGTGTTTTATTCTCCAGTGTTTATTGATAATGAAGTTCCTCCATTATTTTACAAATATTGTGGAATTTTGAGATGTCATTAACCACGAAATTCAACTCTGTCTATAAAATTCCTACTGTTTGAAAGTGAAGGCATTTATTAAACACCAAAGCAAGAGGATATTTATTTATGATGCCTCTTTTTCTTTGTTAGATATAAAAAGAAGCATGTAACTGTTTAAGGTTTAAGTGGCCCAGCTGATATAGGGTACTATAGAGCACAGATCATTAGAGAATTCAAGAACTTGAAAAATATAATTAATTAAATATATGTGCACATATATATATCCACATCATACACATATACGTGTGTGTGTGTGTGTGTGTGTGTGTATATTTTTGCATGCATATCTTTTTTTAAAGATTGGCATTTGGCTTTCTAAGTGGTTAAACAAGATGAGGAAATGAATTAAAACTAGACAAACAAGAGAACATGGCAAGATAGTTCCTTAAAGTAAAATCAACCTATGAATACAAAAGTCAATATAAGCATTTGTTGATTTGTTGTACTTATTTTTTATGACATTTTTCGATAAAGATAGAAATAGATACTTAGGATAGTTAAGTGATTTTCTCAAGTTCTCAGGGGAGAAAGCCCTAGTAGCTGGTGAAATCTAGTTCACTTGATGATCTGGAGAAATGCCTCATCCACAAAACTAGCATCACAGTGGAAACTCCATGGTTAAGGTTTCTTTATAAAGAAGAAAAGGCTCTAGGTTGAAAGACAAAATATTTTTACAAGAAAAGGTAAAAAAGGAACATTTTAAATAAGTTTAGAGGTCTGCTACATAGACGCCAGTGTTATCCTTATTTCTAAAAACTTCAAAAGCAAACCCTTGAATGATTTGTGTTTGTAGATAAAGGATTTATGTAATCACA
>PVIY010064186.1:0-10242 GCA_004026745.1 Myrmecophaga tridactyla | reverse complement strand
ACACAGTCACATTGTGAAAGCTATATCATTATACAATCATCATCAAGAAACATGGCTACTGGAACACAGCTCTACATTTTCAGGCAGTTCCCTCCAGCCTTTCCATTACATCTTGGATAACAAGGTGATATCTACTTAATGCATAAGAATAACCTCCAGGATAACCTCTCGACTCTGTTTGGAATCTCTCAGCCATTGATACTTTGTCTCATTTCACTCTTCCCCCTTTTGGTTGAGAAGGTTTCCTCAATCCCTTGATGCTGGGTCTCAGCTCATTCTAGAGTTTTTCTCAATCCCTTGATGCTGAATCTCAGCTCATTCTGGGATTTCTCTCCCACGCTGCCAGGAAGGACCACACCCCTGGTAGTCATGTCCCACGTAGACAGGGGGAGGGTGGTGAGTCTGCTTGCTGTGTTGACTGGAGAGAGAGGCCACATCTGAGCAACAAAAGAGGTTCTCTTGGGGGTGACTCTTAGGCTTAATTTTAAGTAGGCTTGACCTATCCCTGTGGGGTTAAGTTTCATTTGAACAAACCCTAAGACTGGGGGCTCAGCCTATAGCTTTGGTTGTCCACACTGCTTGTGAGAATATCAAGAATTCAACTTGGGGAAGTTGAGTTTTCCCCCGTTCTCACCATTCCCCGAAGGGGACTTTGCAAATACTTTTCCACTCACTGATCAGATCACTCTGGGATTCATCAGGGCATTACCTGGACAAACCAACAAAATCTCATGTCCTATACAAAGTTCCATGTACTTAAGGTGTTCAATCAACTATCTACATAAGTTATATTAGGAGATGCACTAGTCAAAGTATAGATTTGTACCAAATCCTTTGGTTTCTTTTAGCAATGCTATGTAGTTTTCTGTGTACAAGTCCTTTACATCCCTAGTTAAGTTCATTCCTAAGTACTTGATTCTTTTAGTTGCTATTTTGAATGGAACTTTTTCCTTAACTGACTCCTCAGCTAGGTCATTGCTTGTGTATAGAAATGTTACTGATTTTGCACATTAATTTCATATCCCGGTACTTGCTGAATTTGTTTATTAGCTCAAGTAACTTTGCTGTAGATTCCTCAGGATCTTCCAAGTGTAGTATCATATCATCTGCAAATAATGAGAGTTTTACTTCTTCCTTTCCAATTTGGATGTCTTTTATTTCTTTGTCCTGCCTGATTGCTCTAGCTAGAACTTCTAGCACAATGCTGAATAATAGTGGTGACAATGGGCATCCTTGTCTTTTTCCTGATCTCGGGGGGAAAACTTTCAGTCTCTCTCCATTGAGTATGATGCTGGCTATCAGTTTTCCATATATTCCCTTTATCATATTGAGGAAGTTACCTTTGATTCCTATCTTTCAGAGTGTTTTTATCAGAAAAAGATGCTGAATTTTGTTGAATGCTTTTTCAGCATCACTTGAGATGATCATGTGATTTTTTCCTTTCGATTTGTTAATGTGCTGAATTACATTAACTGATTTTCTTGTGTTGAACCATCCTTGCATTCTTGGTATAAACCCCAGTTGGTCATGGTGTATAATTCTTTTAATGTGTTGCTGGATTCAATTTGCTAATGTTTTATTGAGAATTTTTGCATCTATGTTCATTAGGGATATTGGCCCGTAGTTTTCCTTCGTCATAGCATCTTTACTCAATTTTGGTATTAAAATGATTTTAGCTTCATAAAATGAGTTAAGTAGAGTTCCTTTTTCCTCAGTTTTTTGGAAGAGTTTGAGCAGCATTGGTGTTAGTTCTTTTTGGAATGTTCGATAAAATTCCCCTGTGAAGCCATCTGGCCCTGGGCTTTTCTTTGTAGTACGATTTTCCATGGCTGATTGAATCTCTTTACTTGTGACTGGTTTGTTGAGATCTTCTATTTCTTCCTGAGTCAGTGCAGCTTGTTTGTGTGTTTCCAGGAATTTGTCCATTTTTTCTAGTTGTCTAGTTTGTTGGCATATAGTTGTTCATAGTATCCTCTCATGATTTCTTTTATTTCTTCAGGGTCTGTTGTAATGCACCCCTTCTCATTTCTGATTTTGCTTATTTGCATCCTCTCATCCCATAAGTTTTGGTATGTTGTGTTTTCTTTTCATTCATCTGATGATGTTTTAAAATATTCTTTGTTATTTCCTTTTTAATCCATTGGTTGTTTAAGAGTATGTTGTTTACTTTCTACATATTTGTAAAATGTTCAGTTTTACTTCTGTTACTGATTTCTAACTTTATTCTTTTATAATCCAAGAAAACAGTTTATAATTTCAAAATTTGTAAATTTATTGAGACTTGTTTTGTGGCCTAACATGTTCTGCCCTGGAAATGTGTATTCTGCTGTTGTTAGGTGGAATGTTCTATATGTGTTGATTAGGTCTAATTAGTTAATAGTGCTGTTCAAATCCTCTGTTTCCTTATTGATCTGCTTAGATGTTCTATCAGTTATCAAAAGTTGTGTATTGAAGTTTCCAACTTTTAGGGTAGAATGATGTATTTCTTCCTTCAATTCTGTCAATATTTGCTTCATATATTTTGGGGCTCTGTTGTGAGGTGCATATATATCTATAATCATTATATCTTCTTGTTGGATTGACCCTTTATCAATATGTCATATCATTCTTTGACTCTTGTAATATTTTTTTACTTAAAGTCTATCTTTTCTGATAATAATATGGCCATTCTGCCTCTCTTTTTTTTTTTTTGTTTTTTGTTTTTTGTTTTTTAAATGGGCATGTATTTATTTTGTAATTTAAAAATTAACAGATAAATATTTTTAAAATACAACATTTTAGGGGAAGTATTTCAAGGAAGAACTCTAGTGGCATATGAGCTGGGCTACTGCCCAGTGGCAGACCTGCCAAAAAACCTTGGATTCTTTGCCTCGCATCAGAATTGTTCCAACAGCACCTTCTCTGTGAATTTTCTGTGAGAAGGGCCAGAGCTTGTCTGCCTCTCTTTTGATTACTGTCTGCATGGAATATCTTTTTCCATCCTTTTACTTTCAACTTCTTTGTGTCTTCATACCTATAGTAAGTCTCTTGTAGGCTACACACAGATGAACCAGGCTTTTTCATCCAATCTGCCAATCTCAGCTTTTTAATAAGGGTGTTTAATTCATTGACATTTAATGCAATAATTGAGAAGTGAGAGTTTATTCCTGACATTTATCTATTTGTTTTCTTTCTGTATGTTTCTTTCTTCCTCAAATACTCCATTCTGCTTTTCTTTTTTTTTTTTTTTGAATTTTGTTGCTTTTTTATAGTGGTCTGTTTGATGCCATCATTCTTTCCTATTGTCTATATTTTTAAGTTATTTTCTTAGTGGTTACCTTTGTAATACAATGAACATCTTAAACTAAGAACAGCCAAGTTAAATAATTAGCAACTTTGTTTCAGTAGTGCACAAACTTTCTTCTCCTGCATTTCTCTGTCCCTCCCTCATTATATTGTTATTGTTTCATCTTTATACATTATATGCCTATTAGCCTAGACTTATAATGTTATTTTACACATTTGCCTATGAAGTCTTATGGGGTAGGGTTACAAATCCAAAATATAATAATTCAGGATTTTATATTTACCTGTGTAAAAATTTACCTTGACCAATATTATTTATTTTTTCTTATGGCTTCAAGTTACTGCCTAGTGTATTTTTATTTCGGTCTGGAGTCCCTTTAGAATTAATTGTAAGACATGCCATCTGTTAATGAGCTCTTTTGGCTTTTAAATGTCTTAATTCCTCCTTCATGTTTTTTTAGGAGGTGGGGGTATGTGTGCTGTGTGGTGGGAGTCACATTTCATTGTTTTCCGTGAGAATATCCCATTTTCACAGCTGGGACCTGGCTCATCCCTGGGAGTCCTGTCCCACGTTGCCAGGGAGATTTATACCCCTGGGAGTCATGTCTCATGTAGGAGAGGAGGGCAGTCAGCTCACCTGCCGAGCTGGCTTAGAGAGAGAGGCCACATCTGAGCAACAAAAGAGGTTCTCTGGGGGTGACTCTTTGGCATAATTATAAGTAGGCTTAGCCTCTCCTTTGCAGGAATAAGATTCATAGGGGTGAACCCCAAGATCGAGGGCTCAGTGTATTGAATTGGTCACCACACTGCTTGTGAGAATATCAGGAATTCCCCAGATGGGGAAGTTGAATATTTCCTCTTTCTTCTCAGTCCCCCAAGGGGACTCTGCAAATACTTTTTTATTCTCTGCCCAAATTACTCTGGGATATATCAGGGCATCACATTAACCTAGACAAACCAACAAGATCTCACTCCTTGTTTAAGCTTATTCCTACAAAGGAGAAGCTAAGCCTACTGATAATTACACCTAAGAGTCACCACCAGAGAAATTCTTTTGTTGCTCAGATGTGACTTCTCTCTCTAAGCCAACTTGGCACGTAAGCACATTCCTTCATTTTTGAAAGATAATTTTGTCATACACAGAATTCTTGGTTGACAGTTTTTTTCTCTCAGGCCTTAAACATGCCATCCCACTGCCTTCTGACCTCCATGGTTTCCAGTGAGCAACCTTATTGGAGATCCCTTGTGTGTGACAAGTCGGTTCTCTCTTGCTGTTTTCAAAATCCTCTCTTGTGCTTAGATTTTGACAATTTCACTCTAATGTACCTTGGTGTAGGCCTCTTAGAGTCTGTCCTGCTTGGAGTTCATTGAGTTCCTTGGATGCGTATGTGCATATATTTCATCAGCTTGGTGAAGTTTTCAGCACTATTTCTTCAAATACTTTTTCTGCCTCCACTCCTGTCCTTCAGGGGCTCCAGTGAAGCACATTTTCGATGGTGCCCAAAAGGTCCTCCACCTCGATTCATTTCCTTTATTATTTTTTCTTTTTACTCCCCACACTATACTTTGAAGCTCCCAATTTTTTGTTGGGTTCCTTTCAATAATTTCCACTTCTTAATATTGTTCAGACAAAACCTTCCTAATTTCTTTTAGTTCTTTGTATATGGATTATTTTAATTCATTGGACATATTTAAGATGGTTGATTCAAAGTCTTTGACGAGAAGCGCCAATGTATGAACTTTCTCAGGAATGGCTTCTGGCCAATTCTTTTTTTTCCCCTGTGAAATGGGCCATATTTTCCTGTTTCTCTGTATTTTGTATTTTTCTGTTGTTGAGAACTGGACATTCTGAGTATTTTGTTGTTGTAGCTCTGGAATTCTAGTGCTCCCACTCCTCTGAGATTGCAAGATTTTGTTGTTGTCGATGGCTGGAGATACCAATTTGTGACTCTTCCAAACTATATCTACTCCCACATGGGGAATAAAAAGTGTCAAGAGGAGGGAAAAAATGGTACTGCCTGTTTGAGACTCCTCTGCTACTTTTCCCTGAGGGGACTGGAACAGTAGCTGCCCTCAGGGCTGACCCCCCAAGCCCTGAAGTGGCTGACCCGAAGTGGGGATCACCAAACAGACCCAGGCCTGGCATTTTGGAGGACTCGGGCCGCACAGCTGTCCTGGTGCCCCCTTCACTTCACCAGGAGCTGGGCTGCAGCCCCCACGGCGTGTGCCTGAGGCTGAGGAGGGGCAGGTGGTCACCAGGTGGCTAGCGCCTGCTCCTGCTCACAACGTCCCCTGGACTCCAGGGCTCCAGACAGCTGGGGTGGACACTCCCTGCCGTCCAGCAGTGGTTTGGTGGGGGGCAGACCCCTGGGGAGCCCTATGCCGCCTGCTTCCCACAGTCTTTCCTGGATTCCTGTTTTAATGTGTTATTGGATTCTTGCTAACGTGCTTTTAGAGGATAATTGTTACTGATATTAATTATGAGACTGAGTTATAATACTTCACTTTTTCTGCTATTTTAAGGGAAATTTAAAATCGGTATTGTATTGGCTTCTTAAAAAGAATTTGGAAGATGTCTTTGCTTTTCTATAATTGAAAACATTTTAAATATTTGAAAGATTTCACCTGTGAAACTATTTGGCCTAGTGTTGCATGTTTATCTTTTTGACAATTTTCCCCATGATTATGTCCTATGTTTTCTGAAGCCAATTTTAATGATTTGTGTTTTTCTAAAAAGCATCCTCTTCATCGCAAGTTTTGAATTTATTTTCATAAGTTTTTTGGTTCTTTGGTTTTCCTCTTCATCAGTAGCTGTTTCTCTTAGATTTCTGATTTTGTCTCCTTTGTTTTTTTGCAGCAGTCTACGCTTTTTTTTGGTCTATCTTATGAGTGTTTAAAATATTAAGTTAATAGATTTAGTTATCAAATGTATTTGTATGTTTTCTACTTTTTACTTTCTGTTTTTGTTTTAAAGCAGTTTTATTGAGATATATTCACACAGCACACAAGCCATCAAGAGTGTGCAACCGCTGGCTCACCGTGTCATCACACAGTTGTGTATAGGTCCCCATGATCAATTTTAGAACATTTTCATTACTCCAGAAAAGGAATAAAAAGAAAAACAAAAACCCAAATCCTCCCAAACCCCTTCTTCCCCCGTGTTATTGACCCATAGTATTATTCCCATCTTTTGGTTTTCCTGGACCTTATTTCCTCACGTCCTGGGTAGACACTTAATTATTTTAGCTCACCTTTTTGATTCAGTTATTTTTGCATTTAAAGCTATGCGTTTCCTTTGAATACAGCTTTGGCCGTATTTGAGGGGATTTAATGAACTTTTCGTGCCGTTTTGCCCACTGCCACCAGGTGCAGCTCTGTCTGTTCCTGCAGCCCCCCCCCGCCACCAGCGTCCTGTCTACTTGTCCACCGTGGCCCCACGCTGCTGACCCCACGCCCTTCCAGGGACAGGTGGTTTACGATCTGGTGCTGATGACGGGTCTTTCCTACCGTCGTATGTCCCCGTTTAAGGCCCTTGTCTCGAACCCACCTGCCACAGTTGCCGTTTCGGCCTGAGGCTCCTGCCTTGGCTGTGGCCGCTCTCATGGATGCCATCTGTCCAGCTGTTCACCAGCCTTTTGAGCCACTTCCTTTTAGGTGTATTTCATCCAATAACACGTGGTTGAGTTCTCCTGAAAGCCTCTGTCTTTTGATAGCTGAGTTTATCCCATTTGTTTTTACTGATTTAGCAGATATGTTTGGGCTTAACTCTTGTGTCTTTTTAAACATTATTTTCTGTTCTGGATGTGTGTGGGTGTGGTTTCCTTTGGTTACATGGACAGAGCCAGGCTATTTCCAGGCTTTGTGGGTAACGTCTATAGCCTTAGAGAACAGGAATCAGCTTCACGCCATCCTGAGGGCGGCCATGAAAATAAGAAAATAACAGTTTCCCTCCAGTTCTCTTTTTTTCCTCCATATCCTG
This sequence comes from Myrmecophaga tridactyla, assembly GCA_004026745.1. Classification (NCBI taxonomy): domain Eukaryota; kingdom Metazoa; phylum Chordata; class Mammalia; order Pilosa; family Myrmecophagidae; genus Myrmecophaga; species Myrmecophaga tridactyla. Next base: position 2,978 of record PVIY010064186.1, on the reverse strand, counting down.
ATTCTTTTTGGATATAATATTTTTGGGGTTCTTTTGGTGGCTAAATTTTTAAGTTTAAATAGTATATTTAATCACTTGGCTCTTGCTTTATCACCATTAAACAATATTGTTGACTCCAGGTGAAGGAAGCTGTGAAAATTAGTTTGTCTTTCAGCTGCCATTTCTGCTCTACATATAAATGATTATACTATTATTTTTATATTTCAAATTTAATAATTTACTCCATAGTTTCCATGGCTATTTAATCCTAGCTCTGTGAGTGAGGTCGACGTCACCAGTGTTTGCTCATGGCAGCTTCTCTCTTTGCCGGCTGGATTTCACCATCTGCAGCTTTTTAAGGAACAGTTCAAGGGGCTCTGTTCTCTGGTTTTGGCACCTTCCCCTGTCTTCATTCCTGTGAGTCAGCCGGACAGCCAAACTTGCGGTCACACCATCTTCCCTGGAGACATACAGACAGGGCCCAGCACCTTCTGGAATCAAAGGTCACGGTGGAGAGGTCAAAGGCCAGCCTCACACTGCACCCAACCCCCACCTCCTCCCACTCCCTTGACCTTCTTTTTCTTTCTGATGGTAAAGAATTCCTTCTTTATCCTTGAAATTTAGTTACTCTGCCAGGTAAGTCTTAGTGTTGGCTACTATTCTCTGTCATTTTTCCTTGGAATAGTGTTCCTGGGCTTAACAGATCCCATTACTATGTAGTTTCTATTATGTCTCTGGCCCAGCTATGTGGTCCTTTACTTTAGGGACACAAATGATACTGCGGTGGAATTTTCCGTCTTCTCTGTAGTCTATCTTTCTTTACCATTTCTGCCCCATATTCACAGGGTTTGCTCAAGCCCCCAAGCCACTGATACACTTTATATACGTCTGTTCTCTTCCTGATAGTAAACTTTGTGTTGTAATATTTTCTTTTATTATAATTTCCTACTTACAGAAAAGGCACAAGAGTAGCGTAAGGAGCTTCTTTTATGCCCTTTCTCCAGAGTCACTTTTTTTTTTTTTTTTTTTTGGCCTCATTTGCTTTACCTTTCTCTCTTTTACATTCATGCAGAGTCATATGTTTTTTTCTGGACCATTTGAGAGTAAGGTGAGAAATTGTGACCCTTTGTCCCCAATTCGTTCAGGTATATTTCTTAAGAATAATGACCTTCTCTTCCATAAGGACAAAATATCAGGAAATCTAGCAATACAATTCTAGTATCTAATGCATAGACCATGTTCAAATTGCATCATTGTTCCAGTAATTTTCTTTATAGCTCTTTATCTTCCAGTCCAGGACCAAGTCAGAATGGCATCACATGTAGTTGTCATGTTCTTAATATCAGCTTTAATCTGGAACAGTCCCCCAGCCTTCCCTGCCCTTCACGGACTGTGACCTGTCTTAAACGGGGCTCACGGGCAGGGCTGCTTTCCCATGACTGGCACGGAAGTCAGGCGACCCACGATGCCCGCATGTTGGCCTGGGGGTCTGGCTAAGGTGGTACCCCTCACAGGGCTCCGGCAGCCTTGCCTCCACATTTCCTTCTGGAGCAAGGAGGAACTGCAAGAGCTGGTAAATATCCTGTACCTCTCGAGATTCCAAACAAGTTTAACATTCACTCTTTCTCAGCAAGAAAAAGTTTTCCACTCTCCCCCATCTACTTATTCTGTTTGATCCTCTCTTCTCTTTAACGTATCCGTTGATGTTCTTTATTGGGGTGCTCTTCTCTCCGTGGTTTTGGGGGACTGGTCTTGCCAATCACTGCTCTCTCCTGGTGCCTCACGCGCGCCGTGATTATTATTGTGCGTGCGTGTTCTTTGGACTCTATCTGTTGTGATTTTTGGACACCTGGGTTTCAAATTTGTTCTTCCAAGGAGCATCTGCGTCTGCTTCTGTTAGGGGCTCGGGGGCACCCCAACGCTGGGCTGCCGTGAGCTCAGTTCTCTGCTTGGACTTTGGGATTACAAAGTAGAGAATTCTGGCCCAGTCCCCATTAGGGTGGGGACTTCCCAGGAGACCGGAAAGTATCCGGCTGTCTTCTTTGGTGGGTGGTGTCCTAGCCCACCCAGGGGCCATCACCGTTCAGGGGTGCCCCACCTGACCCCCACTCTTTGAAAGCTGGAGCTGTCCCCTGACATCAGGGCAGCCGCTCTTTGTGGAGTCACCCTGCCCTTTCTGGCCTTGAATGATTTCTTATATTTTCTGCCTATTTAGCCATGGACTTTAAAAATATTCCATCTGTATCTCTCCAGCTTCCTGGGCGAGGAGGAACTTGCCCCTGGGCAAGTGTGCTCTCGCCCTCTCCCCATCTGGTTTTCTCCCACAAGCAGCGCTGACGCCGTCCCGTTGGGCCGTGCAGGTGGCAGCCTGCATTGCTGGGTGTTTTGGTGGGATGAATTTGAGTATTAAATGGGGGTTTTGACGATTTTATTCTGACTAAATGGAACATTAATTTTTTCTTCATGTAAGTTCTATTTTTAGGCAAGTCAGGGCAGTTCCTAGACTAGAAAAAGTAAACCTTCACGCTGGAGGGTGAAACTCTGTGCAAAGGCAGGGCTGGGGCGGACTGGGCGGACCCCGCCCCGGCTGGACCCCCCTCCCCCCGGCGGGCAGAGGTGCTGCCTTCGTCGCGCAGGCATGAGGGCTGCACGTGCCCCCACGTCAGCTTTCCCATCATGGGGGGCGTGGGATGGGTTTGCTGGAGGTGTGGTGAGGGCCCTGTTCCTGCAGCAGTCCAGGGGCTCCGGCTTGGAGGTGGGGCCAGAGGTCAGGGTGGCCGCACAGGGGACTGGGTGCCTGCCACTGCCCGCCCACACCATACAAGGTTGGGTTCCGGGCAGAGGTGCTGGGCCTCCCCACAGGAGCTGTCTCCCTGGTCTCCGCAGGTGGTCAGCCGCTTGGGCCTGGACTCACTGTCACCCTTCAACCCCAAGGAACGGATCATCGAGTGAGCCCCGCCGGCCCCGCCCTGCCCCCACTTCCTTCCCGTCCCGCCCCT
>PVIY010064185.1:0-10245 GCA_004026745.1 Myrmecophaga tridactyla | reverse complement strand
GGGGCATAATGAGCCCTCTGGATCCAAGAGAGAAAGATCTTGCTGGGTAGGCGTGGGGTCTGTCTGGTGCTGGGAGGCTCCCTGCAGAAGGCTCCTCTCACTGAAGAGAATTTTCTGTAGAGGGGAAGTAGAGACCCCTCAGACCCCCACAGGAAGGCTCGGCCAAGGTGTGGAGGAGGGGGCAGGCAAGGGGGAGAGGAAGGGGTCTCTTCCTGCCTCTGACCTCTGATACATGCTAATATGTATGCACCCATCTTTCCAGACCCCCTGATATATAAGTTAGGCTGTGCAAATATTATTTATTCTCTCTGTACAGGTGAACAGATTGAGCCCTTCACATGACTGCCACACTTGTCTTCACAACCACCTGTAGGCAGGTAACTGGGTTCATACATCTTTATCTTTGTGGACAGTGCCAGCTCTGGAGCTCATCTCTCTGGGCTCCTAATGTAGAGCTCCTTCTAATAACTGGGCCAAAGCTGTCTCTCTTTCTTTACAATGGCAAAGGCATAGGCTCTGTGCACAGGTAACAGTTGGACCCAAGTTCCAGTTCCACAATCACCTATGCGGAGCCCACGGTTGGTCTCTTTGCTTTTCGGAGCTCCCCTTGAATCACCTGGCAGAAGCTAATGACACCCACTCTCCAGGTTGACCTGGAGGATGGCTTGAGGAGCCAAACTGAGCACCTGCAGGTGCAGACTGAGCCACCTCTGATCTCCTGATGCTGGGTCCCCTCAGGGCAGCCCAAGTCCATATCCCATTCCCCCTGGGGCCTCCTGCATTGACCCACCCTCAGGATGCTGGCCAGCAGAAGCAAAGGGAGAGCTGGTGTCCATGGCTCCTGGGGACTGTGCTCTGTGAGAGGGACTCCTGGACTTCATACCTGGGGCTGGGACCATACACCTCATGGCACAGCGGCTGAAACAACACTTCTTGTTGTCCTGACACTGGTCATCACTGGTGCACTCACTCTTCTCTAAGCAGAGCTGTGGACTCAGTGGGGCCTGCCTCTGAGGGCAGCCGCCAGCCTTTGGGACAGGTACTAGGGGAGAGAAGTGAAGTCGTTTGAGTCTCAAAGCTTGCTATACTCCCTGGACCTTGATATGCCCACCTCCCCTCTGACCTGAAGATCCCTCTTTCATAAATGAGAAGATGGAGCCACCGCGGGATCCTGAGGCCAGAGAGAGGGACCAGTCAGTGAGATGCCTCCCTTGGGCTCCCTTCTACTTGCCCTAAGTCCCTTAGGGACCAAGTTGGGAGGGAGGATCAGGGAGCCTGCCCCCGGTGGAAGGCCACAGTCAAGGCTGCTGAGGGGTGGCTCTGATGTAACAACCCGGGCAACCAGCCTTGGGCGATGCTGGGACAGAGGTGGGTGAGTTTGGTCTTGCCCCAGGCCCTTTCCAGGGAGGTGAAACTAGTTCATAGGGCTCTTGTGCGCATTCCCTAAGAGAATGGTCTGAAGAGCCCAGCTCCAGCCGACCCTTGACAAAGCTGGTCCCAGCCTCCTCCTGACCTGAGAGCTCGGTCTGAGGGATTCTAGTGAACCCCCGGGACCCTGTGCCCACAGGCTGAGAGCCGATCCTGCGGAGCACCGAGAGCGGAGCCTTACCCATGACAGGGCGCACGCAAGCGCGGCCACAGGCGTTGGCGCAGCACTTGGTGTCAGCCGCGCAGTCCTGGTCGGTGAGGCAGGTGCTGGCGCAGAGGCCCTCGTCGGATGAGCTGGCCGCGGGGCAAATGGCTATCCGCTCTGCACACAGGAGGGGCATTGGGAGGGGGCCCAGGCCCAGGCCCCCCCCCCCCCCGCCTCTTCTGAGAGTCTTGCACAGAAAGCACAGGGTGGAGGCATGGATGGAAATAGAGGGGTCTTTCCCCCCCACACCCCTGCACTCCATTTCCATTTCTTAGAAGGTGAGAAACACTATACCAGCAGGGTGACACAACTGCCAAAAGCTATGAACATTATAAAGCATGGGTCACAGGCCCTTTCTAGGAGATGGAGATCGCCTACCCCCTTCCCCACTGTTTCCTTCTGGCTGTCTTGCCCACCCTACCAGACCCCATCATCAAACCACCAGGTTTGCCCCAAGAGGGCATCTTGTGGGGCACAGCAGGCTGGGTGGGGCCCTGGGTGGCCGGGCCTACCTGGCGAGATGAAGTCCAGGGCTAGGACCGCTTCCAGGGAGAGCATGGCCAGGGCCAGGATGGTGAGAGAGCGCATGGTGTCAGTGGAGGAGTGCGGGCGGCTACTGCAGGAGATGCGGAAAAGGCTGTGGCTGGCCGACAGCGCGCCCCCGCGTCTTTAAAGGGCGCGAGCTCCGGGAGGGTTGGTGGGAAGGAAGAGGGATGTGTGTGGCCAGGGAGTGGGGGAGGGGGCACCCGGGCACCACAGACAGTCCGGGAGGGGCGGGGCTGGCGCTGCCCCAGCTGGCCCAAGTCGCTTCCTCCTTGGAGCGGTAGAGAGGACCATCCCCTCCCGGCTGGCTGTGAGGACAAGCACTGCCAATGGAAAATGGCCCGAGGCTAGAGACAGCCTTGCCGATGGGGGTCGCGTTTGCAAATTAAAATAAAGTTCCTAATAAAGCTGAACACTCCCAATTTGAAAGTAATGCAAGTTTATAATGAGAATCAGGAAAATTCAGGGCAGAAGAAGGAAGAAATAGGACCTATCACGGAAATAATACGGCCGTCATTTAAAATGAACGTGGAGAGGACTATTGAAGGGTAAGGTCCAATAAACAGCATGCACAGTACAATGCTAATTTTTTCCAAAGTCACACAGAAAACACAATGTGATATAGAAACCAAGGGCCTGGGCCATTTTACTTTGGAGGGTTTTCTGTTTTCCTTGATTTTTTTTTTCTTCAAATTTTAACATTTGGGTTGTTTTGTTTTGAGGCACCAACTCTGCTCATCACAGAAAATGCAGGGTTTTCAGAGAAATGAAGGGAACGTGCTCTGAGTTGAGGTGGACTGGGGGCATGGTAGGAGATGCCTGGAAGCTGTCTTCCCAGAAATCTCCTATCCTGTACCAAGCAGGTGGCCTAGCCTCAGGGCAGGGGCAGATGCTCAGCTTCTGACAATGTCCCCAACCTCCTGGTGGGGTTACTTCCTTGATCCTCCTGCCTTGAGGGCATGGACAGGGAAGAGAGGCCCAGGACTGTCCTCTGGAGACCTGTAGTCCACCACCACTGCTTCCTGACGTCCAGCTCCCTAGCCCTCCTCTGAGGGCTCCTCTGCCCCAGCCTGAGATCATGGCTGCTTGGCCCTGTTGCCTCTGGATTTTGGAACAGAGCTCCTTATAACTTACCCCCGGGGGCTGGGGCTGGATGCCTTCATGCTTTGCTACAAGGATATTTTCTGTTCTAGCCCACAGTGCTCTCCCAGAGTTTGGGTCTCTCTGCTTTCCTGTCCTGGGACAGAGTGTGCCCTCTCTACTGGTCCCACAGCACCCTGTGAGCATACCACCGCAGATTTCAAGGGCTCAGCAAGTGGCATCTGGAGACACTGGCCAAGAGCAACCTCTCAGCGCCTCTCACTTGTGGCTCTAAAAGGTCAGAGTTCCCAAATGTTTCCACACCTACTGTTTGACTCCATCTTCCCTGCAGTGCAGGTGGGTTCAGCAACCTCAGCAGGGCTCAGAGAAGCACAGTGATGGTCTAAGGCCACAACCACCCACTGGCCGGGTCCTGGTGGCCTTCCCTTTCAAGGTTCTCAGTCCTTTCCTGCCTATGTGATGAATGGGTTGCACTAGGAGACCTCAGAATCCTTTTGTTCAGATGGTGGGTCCAAGTCCAGAGGTGACCCAGGCCAGGACCACAGATGTCCAGCACCTCTAGGACTTGGCCTTCAGCCACCCCAGCCAGCCATCAAGTACAGTGCAGGCCTGCAGGGGTCTATCCTTTCTAGCCTGTCCTTCCCTATTGCTCAGAGCCTGATGGTGGGCCCAGCGTCATGGCAGGTGTTCCCAGGGCCAGCTACATAAGGTATGTGGTCCAGCACAAAATAAACACAGGAAAAGCATGCCATTAGAGGCACACTACAATAAAAAGCTGTTTCTTTTCTTCTACAATTTCTTTCTCATCTTGTAATGGTGTTTTAAAATTTTACTGTATATTGTTATGGTGGTTTGGAGCTGTATGTAAAACTTAATCGATTCCTGTGAGTGTGAACCCATCTGAAGTAGGATGTTTTAATGAGGTTGTTTCGGTCAAGGTGTGGCCCACCTCAGTCGAAATGGGTCTTGACCCTGTTACTGGCGTTCTTACATGTGGAATAAAATTCAGAGCTAAGGCCATGGGAAGGAAGAAGCTGAAATTCAGTGGAACCCAGAAAAGAACAGAGAGGCCAGGAGAGGCCACCATGTGCCTTGCCATGTGACAAACTAAGGATCAAGGATCACCAGTAGGCAGCCCCAGAAGCCACTCTTAGGAAGAAAACATTGCCTTGATTATGCCTTGATTTGGATTTTTTCCCAGCCTCAAAATTGTGAGCCAATAAATTCCCATTGTTTAACCCAGCCCATTAAAGGTATTTGCTTGTGCAGCCTAAAGAAACTAAAACAGAGTCATTCTAAGTAAATACAAATTAAAGTCCATTTTATCATTCATCTTTATATCGTGCAATGCCAGTTTAAATGCAAATACAAGTATGGGTAATCAACCAAATTGCACAATTTGTATATGCTTGTGGATGCATAAAACTCAACTGTTTTTTTTCCCGCATTTTTTCTTCTCTTCTTTTAATTTTAAAATTCATCTCTTGTTCCAAGGATTCAGTTTCCTCTTAATCACTTCTGTAATTTTCTAACACAATGAACTGTTTAACTGCACTTCTCATACTGGATTTTCCTACCATTGCATTAAAACCACTATAATAAACCATCATGTTTCACCATTCTCAGAAGCAGATGAAACCAGACAGTATACAGAAATCTGGGTTGCTTCTTATAGTCACTCATTTCTGTAATTTTCCAATATAATTGAGGATAAAAAGCTGGGTTCTTTAATTTTTTTTTATTGAAATCAAATTCACATACCATAAAATGTACCCTTTAAATATGTATAACTCAGTGTTTTTTAGTATACTCACAAGTTTGCACAACCATCACCTCTATCTAATTCCAGAACATTTTCATCACCCCAAAAAGAAACACTGTACCCATTAGCAGCCACTCCCCATTCCTCTCACCCTTCCACCACTAATTTACTTTCAATATATTTTCTGAACACTTGCATGTGGTTGTAATACATCATACTCCTTGAATACTTAATACATCCATGTACATTTTCTAAGAGTAAGAATATTCACTCATGTAATCATCTAAAGCACCCAGTTACCAAGTTCAAGAAATATGGTATTTATATAAAGTTTACAGTCTGAATTCTTATTTTTTCATATGTCCCACTTGTATCATTTTGTGCCTTTTCTCCTCCCTTGTGATATCCCATCTAAAGATCACGGATTGCATTTAATTGTATCATCTCTTCAATTTTTCTTTTTTTAAGTTGTGGGAACATACAATGTAAACTTTCCTCCCATCTCATCCACTCCTAAGCATACCATTCAATGGGATTAATCACATCCACAATATTGTGTTACCCTCACCACCTTCCATTATTAAAACTTTCCCATCTCTCCAAATGGAAAACCTACACCCATTTGGCATTAATTTCCATTTTCTTCTGCCCCTACCCCTGGAAACCTGTACTTTAATTTCTCACTCTATGAGCTTGCCTATTCTTTGATATTTTCTTAGTAGTTATAATAAGGTTGAAATTTAACATCAAAATGTGTAACAATCTTGTTATCTTTGATGCTAATTAAATCCAATAGTATACACAAACTGTACTTTTGCTCCTCTGTTCCTCCCACCTTTACGTAGTTCACAAGTTTGTGAACTTGTTTACCTTGTCACAAATTATATGTTTATATATTATGAGTCTAAATTCACTAATTCTTCATTACATTTTATGCATTTATCTTTTAGATCCTATGGGAAATAAACATGGAATTACAAACCGAGGATACTATAGAACTGGTATTTATATTTACCTATGTCATTATCTCTAGCAGAGATCTCTATTTCTTTATGTGGTGTGATAGTTTTGAGGCTTTATGGACCCCAGAAAATCATGTTCTTAAAGCTAATCTATTCCTGTGGGTGTAGATCTAGGTTATTTCAGTTGAGTCATGGCCCTGGTGGATCTTAATCCTCTTACTGGAGTCCTTTATAAGGGGATGAAAAACAGAGAAAGACACAGAAGACAGAGAAACTCAGAGAGAAAGCCTTGGAAGCAAGGAGCTGAAAGCAGTGAAGCCTAAAAGAGAAGGGAGAAAGCATTGCCTGTTGATGACTTGATTTGGTCATTTTCATGGCCTCAGAACTGTAAGCTTGTAAATTCCTAAATCCTCATTGTGAAAGCCAACCTAATCCTGGTATACTGTGTTTCTGAAGCTTTAGCAAACCAAAACATGTGGCTTCAGTCAATTGTCTAGTGTTCTTTCCTTTCAACCTGCAGAACTGTTTTTAGCATCTCTTGTAGATGATGAATTACCTCAGCTTGTTTTTATCTGAGAATGTTTTAATCTCTCCCTCACTTTGAAAGATAATTTTTGCTGGATATAGAATTCTTGGTTGGCAGTTATTTGCTTCCTGTAGTTAAAATATGTCATCCCACTGCCGTCTTGCCTTCGTGGTTTCTGTGAGAAATCAGCACTTAATCTTGTTGAGGTTCCTTTGTGCATGATACAATGCTTCTCTATTGCAGCTTTCAGAATTCTCTCTTTATCTTTGGCATTTAAGAGTTTGATCATAACACAGTGTGGTGTGAGTTTTTGTGTTTATCCTGTTTAGAGCATCTTGGATGTGTGTATTCATGTCTTTCATTAAATTTGGGGAGTCTTCAGCCATTATTTCTTTGACTATTCTCTCTGTCCCTTTCTCCTCCTTCTGGGACTCCCACAATGCATATATTGATACACTTCATGGTATCACATATATTCTTCAGGCTCTGTTCACTTTTCTTCATTCTTTCTTCCTTCTGCTCCTCAGACTAGATGACTTAAATAGCCTTATCTTCAAGTGCATGGATACTTCTGCCAGCCATTCAATCTACTGTTGAACCCCTCTAGTGAATTTTTAATTTCTGTTACTTTAGGCTTCAGTTTTGTTTGGTTGCTTTTCATGATTTCTATCTCTTTATTGATATTTTCTTTGTGTTCATTGAACATTTTACTGATTTCTTTGAACTTTTCAAGCATATTTAGAACATTTTTAAAAAGTCTTTGCTATGTTGAAGCTCTGGTCCTCCTCATTAATGATTTCTAATGATTTAATCTCCTTTGCTTAGGCTATTCCTTCCTGTTTCTTTGTATGTTTCACAGTCTTTTGTTGAAACCTGGACATTTTCATATCATAAATGTCTTATTTCTGAAATTTAGACTTCTGGAGCATCTGTTTCTTAAGTTTATATCAAGCCAGTGTTATGACACAGCTTTCCTTGGGTTCCAGGAGCTAACAAAAAGAAGAAGAAGGAAAAGAAGAAGAAGAAGTGGAGGAGGAGGAGAAGAAAGAGGAGAAGGAGAAGAAGAGGAGGAGGAGGAAAAACACCTCTCTCAGTCTTTGCAGATTAAACTGTGTGTATTCTCTCCCTCAGGGCTTATCCATACAATGAGTTTAGAGAATATCTCCTGACCAAAGCATAGGAGCCTTCCTAATCCTTTCTGTCCATATGTTTTGTCTTGGATATGTACATTTGTCTCTAGGAAGTCCCCCATTTGCACAGATACAAATGTGCCCTCTTCCCTAGGGAACAGTTTCCCTACAGTCTAGGCATTGCATTCTGTGTCCTACAATGAGCAATCCCTTACTCAGGCTGCCTTCTATACTCAGTGAGTCCCTCAGGCCACTGCCAGACAGATTGGCCCAGACATATATGTTCCCAGTATGTACACGAGGGTTACTCTGCTCCCTTCTGAACTGAGACCAGGGACCCACACACTAGAGCATGAGCTGGCTCAGCCCCAAGCCAATGAGGGATGGGGGAGGAGCCAGCCAGGGCACCATGAAAGCCTATCATTTTAAGGGGACTTTTTCTTGATTCTAGGCTCTCCCTGTTACTGCAGACCTTTAACTGTTTTCTGGAGCTTTGAGAAAGATATTTCTTCCAGTTCTTGATGGTTGTTCAAGGCTTCTGAGGGGGAACAATACCTGAAATGTCTCACTGTGCCAGGTATGGGTATATGTCTGCTCTTTATAAAAATACAGTATATATACAGTGTTTCCCCATTTCTTTTTTTTTTTTTATAAATATCCTCTTGGAAATTGTTGCATATAATTATACACAAACCTGATATTTAGTGGCTGCCTAGCCCCCACTGTATGGATACGTCAGTGTATTTGTTGTTCTCCTACTGATGGACACTTAGGGTGCTTCCAATTCTTTGCTACTACAGACATTGTCCACGGACAACCCAGGACTCAAGTTTTGGGCACATAGGCAAGTACATCTGCAGGGTATAGGTCTATAAGGGAATGCTGGGTCAAAGGGTCCATGTACTGTATACTTCACAGACCTTGTCCAAGTGTCATTCCAAGAAGTGACATCAATTAATACTAGGACAGAGGGTGAGAGCCACTCCTCACCCCCCAAAAATAACAACACTGTGCGATCAAACACTCTTAGCTTGCCAACTGGATAGATAGAGCCATGATTAATGGTAGAGGTTTTCATTTTTACATGTTATAATGAAGATTTAAACATGTTGCTAAGTAGAAAGGATAGCACAATAAGCACCTACATACCAATTGTCTAGATTAACAACTGGAAACATTTTGCCTTATTTGAGTCACGATTTTTTTTGTTTGCTAAAGTTTTTAAATTTTCAAACATGATGTCATTTAATCTCCCAATAGTCAGAAGTTCTGAAACTTAGGGACATTTTCTTACATGTAAATTTATCCCCATTATACACTGGCTGTTAATTCTATTGTCACCTCCTTTATGAGTGAGGCTGGTGAGTGACACTGGTTTGAGAGCCTTTGTGTTTCTTCCTTCTGGATCTGGAGTCATTGCTCTTCCTTTTCCACTGTCATCCGGGCAAAGATATCTTTTTTTTTTTTTTTTGAAAGCAGAAACAATATTTTAGCTTTGTATTCTTTAGCACCTAACACAGTTCCTGACACCTTCTCAAATATTTATACAGTTGTTTGTTTAATACTTTTTCCAAAAAAGGATTTGAAATACTTTCCTAAAAATACATAAAGAATAGCAGAAATGGGGCTGAAGAAAAACAAGGGTAAGGAAATTATAGAGTCAAAGTCGATAATATCAATGGCAGAATACATAATAATATTTGGGTGATTATATTTCAGTGCCAAGAATTTTTTAAATTACTTTACATGCATCCTTTTCATTTATTCTTTTTTAAAATTTATTAATTAAAAAATAAGAAACAAAATAAAAGAACATACATAATCAGTAATTCACAATATCATCACCTAGTTGCATATTCATCATTTCTTAGACCATTTGCATTAATTCAGAAAAAGAAACAAAAAGACAATAGAAAAAGAAATAAAATGAACACAGGAAAGAAAAACAAAGATTATAACTATCATACCTCTTACCCCTTGCCTTCATTGATCACTAGCATTTCAGACTAAATTTATTTTAACATTTGTTCCCCCTATTATTTATTTTTATTCCGTATGTTTTACTCGTCTGTTGATAAGGTAGATAAAAGATGCATCATACACAAGGTTTTCACAATCACAGAGTCACATTGTGAAAGCTATATCATTGTTCAATCATCCTCAAGAAACATGGCTACTGGAACACAGCTCTACATTTTCAGGCAGTTCCCTCCAGCCTCTCCACTACATCTTGAATAACAAGATGATATCTACTTGATGCATAAGAATAACCTCCAGGATAACCTCTCAACTCTGTTTGGAATCTCTCAGCCATTGACACTTTGTCTCATTTCCCTCTTCCCCCTTTTGGTCGAGAAAGTTTTCTCAATCCCTTGATGCTGAGTCTCCACTCATTCCAAGATCTCTGTCCCACATTGCCAGGAAGGTCCACACCCCTGGGAGTCATGTCCCACGTAGAGAGGGGTAGGGTGGTGAGACTGCTCGTTGTGTTGGCTGGAGAGAGGGGCCACATCTGAGCAACAAAAGAGGCTCTCTTGGGGGTGACTCTTAGGCCTAAATTTTAAGTAGACTTGACCTATCCTTTGTGG
>PVIY010064184.1:0-10241 GCA_004026745.1 Myrmecophaga tridactyla | reverse complement strand
CTTTATAAAAGCCATGCCATTTCTGGTATATCACATTCCAGCAGCTTGCAAACCAGAGCAATTAGGTTGCCCTTTTTTATTGGATTGTTTGCCCTTTTGTTGTTGTGTATAAAAGTTCTTTATATAATTTAGATATTAAGTTCTTATCCTACATATCATTTGCAACTCTTTTCTCCATTCTGTAGGTTGTCTTTCAGTTCTTAGTAACGTCCTTTGATGCACAAAAGTTTTTCAATTTGATGAGGTTGGATTCATACATTGTTCCTTTTGATGCTCATGCTTTTTGTGTCATATCTAACAATCCATTATGAAATTCCACAAAGATTTGCCCCAATATTATCTTCAAAGAGTGTTATAGTTTTACCTCTTCTAATTAGGTCTTTGATTCAGTTTTAATTGATTTTTTCTCTTTTTTTAAATAAAGAAAATATGGAGCATTTCATGAATTTGCATGCCATCCTTGCGCAGGGGCCATGCTAATCTTCTCTGTGTCATTCCAATTTTGGCATATGTGCTGCCGAAGTGAGCACTAATTGATTTTTTAATATGGTGTGAAATAGGGGTTTATCTTCATTCTTTTGGACATAGATTCCCAACACCATTTGTTGATGAGACCATTTTTTCCCATTGCATATATTTAGCACCTTTGTCACAAATCAATTGGCCATCAATATGTGAGTCTATTTCTGGACTTTCAACTCTTATCTTTTGGTCTCTATATCCAATTTTATGCCAGAAACACCCTGTTTTGATTATTGTAGCTTCATAGCACAATTTGAAATAGGGAAGTGAGAGTCCTCCCCTTCAAGAAAGTGTAGTCATGGAGTGACTGTAGAAAGTTGTGTTATGTTATTCATGAGCATTGCTAATCTGCTAAAGTGCTTCTATGTGACAGATTTTTTCTCAGTTATATATCTCCCAGTTTCTTCTGTGAAATAGAAATTAATTGCTTAGGTAAAGTTATAAATAATATAATTTTTAAGACTTTACTGGGAATGATAGCAGCAGGGAAGTGTGAATAATTGACAAAGTAATGGAATGTGTTTCTATTTATAAAGGTGTGATGGTTTGAAAGGATTATGTATGCTAGAAAGGTGACATTTTAATCCTTATCCATCTAATGGAGGCAGTAATTTCTTTTAATCCATATTCAGCACTATAGGTTGGAAACTTGTTTAGGTTATCTCCACAGAGATGTGACTCACCCAATTGTCGGTAATAACCTTGATTAGATGGAGATGTGATCCCACCCATTCCAGGTGGGTCTTGATTACTTTACTGGAATCCTTTCAAAGAGGAAGAATTTTGGAAAAGACTTTAAATCCAAGAGAGCCATGGCAAAGCTATAAGAAATACCATATCCCATGCAGCCACCTTTGGAGATGAAGAAGGAAAATGCCCCTGTGGGAGCATTATGAAACAAGAAGCCTGAAGAGAAAGCTTGCAGATGTTGCCATGTTTATCATGTGCTTTCCAGTTGAAAGAGAAACCCTGAACTTCATTGGACTTCTTAAATCAAGGTATCTTTCCCCGGATGCCTTATTTTGGACATTTCTATAGCTTTGCTTTAATTTGGTCATTTTCACAACTTTAGAATTGTAAACTTGCAAATTACTAAATTCTCCCTTTCCAAAGCTCTTTCATTTCTGGTGTATCGCATTCTGGCAGCTAGCAAACCAGAAAACAAGGTAAACTAGAGAGTTTTTCTTAAAGTGTCTGGTTGGTCCAGAATGTGGACTCTGAAGAGGATGATGAAAGACAAAACCTGAATGGATTTAAAAAGTTGTAGAAAGTTTGCAGAAAGGAAAGAATTTTATTTATTTTGGTTTAAAATATCTGAGTCTGAAAAGAAGCAATAATGGGTATTAGAAATTTATCAAAGTTGGCTCAGTTTTAACTGCTTTATGCATAAGAAAAATATTTCTGTGAATTCTTTGCTGCTAAATAGTATTTTTATGAAAAATTGGAATTATATTTCATTCTGTTAAAATGGTAAATTGGTTTTAAAGCTCTTAAGAGGTAATGAAAGTTTATTCATAACTTTCTGTGTAATCTGCTCTGACAGTATAGATTCCATATCTTACCAGAAAAAAATTGTGCTTTATGTTGACTTTATCTGCTCTAGATTATTTGTTTTGGAGCTATTGCACAACTCTGTGAATTGTACACAACTAATAGCAATGCAAATTAACTCATGTCTATAGGCATTCATATTCTGTTTCAGCCAGTAAAGATTCAGTTGACTTCTGGTCTTATTCACCCTACTCCATTTCCTATGTAAAAAGAATTTTGCCTCCATTTTCACATTAATTCTAGTATTTATAAATCTAACAGTTCTTTGGATTATTTTTGAACCAGTTATAACATCTACCTGATTCTTTCATGAGTTAAACACAATCTTTAATACATGTTCATTTCTACATCTGTATGCATATGATTTTTCCTTTTACTAAAAAAAATTGTCTTATCAGCAACACAGATTCAAGATTGCAACAAATGTATAAAGAGAAGGGAAGTTACAATTAATCTTCACAACTATTTGAATATAAGAACTATTTGAATATTAAGATCCTTCATATTCAGGACCTAACTGGAGATAATGTTAGGACTGGAGGACAAGATCCCTTCCCCCATTATGTGATCTACCCCTGACAAATATTTAAAAAAGTCTCTCCCACCTCAATCCACACCAACCTGCATCTCCTTCACCCTCCAGCAATTGACCTTTCACAATAATCTCCCATTACTCAACCTTCACCCTCCAACAGATGCATTCTTGTAGTAAACTCCCCTTACTCAATATCTATCCTCTGTCATTTACAACTCTGCATGCCTAAGGTTGTGCTTAAATTTTAAAGTTTACCAATGGAAAGCTGCCAACTTCCAACTTAGCCCCCATTTCTGAAAACTAGCCAATAAGAGCATGCCTAACCCTTACCCCCAACTGCCTAACTTTAAGCCATAGAAACACTATCCTTTGCCACCTTGGGGTGGCCATTCCTCTCTGTATTGAAATGCTGCTCAGGCAGCTCTGTTTCTTCTTGAAATAAAGTCTTTGCTTGAATTTCTTTGTTCCTGCCTCATTCCTGGTGAGTTTGCTTTTCATCTGGTGCCAAAACCCAGAACTCAGAATGAAGTGACCCCTAGCCCCTGGTCTTGCAACCTAGGAAGCAATGGACAGTTGGAGCTCATCTGGGCTTATGCCCCAATATTGTTTGTCTGATCAGGAACAAAGTCACAAAGTACCCCTCTGGATCCACCCTGCAAATCCCATCTCTGATGGTGGTCATGCTGCCTGTAAAAGAACTGGAACTTCACCTTAGCCTGCTGGCCTAAACTGTAAGTCCATCCTACCTATCCCTGTCACCATTTATTCCCTATCTCACTTCTTGGATTTTATTGGTCTCTGAAAGCCCTGAGGCTGGGCTTCAACACAGCTCTGGCAATCCTTCAGATGAGGGTGCACCTACCTAGTCTCTAGATTGAACCCAGGATACCAACTTCTCTCTGAGAGACCATTTTGATCTGTCCTATTCCTTTCAAGTTTGGGGACACCTGGCTCTAGAGGAGACTTTTGTCCAGTTCCTTTTTTTTTGCATGGGCAGGCACCAGGAAATGAACTCAGGTCTCCGACATGGCAGTGAAAACTCTCCCTGCACCATAGCCTGCCCTGCCCAGTTCCTTTTAAGTTGGGAAATACCAACTCTAAGGAAACCTTTTTCTTCTCTTACAATGGTGACATGGGCATGGGGCACTCCCTTGCCTCAATGGCAACCCCTATAGGGCACCTACTTAAACAATACAAAACCTTATGTTACTGAGACCAAATTCTACCTAAGTGCCTCATGTTCTACTGTAATACTGCCTGGCCACAATATAAGCTAGATAATAACTACTGATGGCCAAAAAATGGAACCTTTGATTACAAAATACTCTGAGATCTTGACAATTTTATTTATCAGAATGTTAAGTGGGGTGAAGTTCCATATGTTCAGACCTTTTTGTCTCTCCATTCTCATCCATCTTTTCTCCTCTTGCTCAACTTATCATATCCTCATAGCCTGTACCTCCCCTCAGCCTCACCAGAACAACATCCTCCCCCTACCCTAATCAATCTGATTATTTTTACCCTGTTGATCAAGCTCCCCCTTCTAACAGAAATTTAACTCAATGGGACAACCAACCTCTTCCAGTTCTGGGCACTCAAACTCCTTCCCCTCCAACTCCCTCTGAAACCCACTCTCATCCCCAACCCTCTCCAACTCCCTCTGAAACCTGCTCCTGCTTGTCCCCACCATTTACCATCTAACCCTCCCCAACCCCTCCAACTGCTTAGTGAAGTAGCGAATACTGAAGGCATAGTCTATCTACATGTCCCATTCTCTTTAGGAGGTATGTCTCAAACAGAGAAAAAGCTAGGTCTGTTTTCCACCAACCCTGCTCAATATATTAAAGAACTTACATTCCTTGTACAATCTTATAATCTTACCTGGCAAGACCGCCACATGCTTCTTACCTCCACTTTACTTTCAGAGAAGAGAGAAAGAGTCTGGCAGGTGGCACAACAATATGCAGATATTTTGCACACCATAGACAGCACCAAACCACCTGGGGAACAAGTAGTACCCTGAGTAGACCCCAAATGACAATATCAAATTAATCACCCTGACATACAAAAATGCAATCACTTCAAAACCTGCATCCTTGCAGGGCTTGAGAAAGCCTCCCTAACAATGATTAATTTTGATAAACTTTAAGAAGTCTTTCAGGGAACCAATAAAAACCCAAACCAATTTATGGCCAGGCTTACTGAAGCTCTGCTTACAAATACATGTCTCAGCCTAGAAAGCCCTGAGGAGCACCTTTGGCTAAATTCTTGTTTCATTTCCCACATCACCTCAGATATAAGATACAAACTTAAAAAGTTTGAAGATAGTCCCCACACCCCACAACAGGATCTGATGGCTGCCACCTTTAAGGTTTTTAAAAACTAGGCAGAAACTATAAAAGAAGAAAAGAAAGCTAAACTTTGAATTATAGCTACAGCCCTTCAGGCCACCAGCAAGCAAAAACCTTAGCCATACAGACCACCCACCTCCCCTCAACCCCTGCTTTAGATGCAACTCTATGGGACATTGGCAAAGCAATGCCCCAACCCCAAACCACCCACCATGCCTTACCCAATATGTGGTGAAGCAGGTCACAGGAAAAGGATTGTCCCCAAATCCCTCCAGGTTCACAGACATCCTTCCAAGCTTCAGCTACTGCTGACCTTTTGGGCATCCTTAATGAGGATTGATGGGGCCCGAGGCCTTCACCAGCACCCCTTCACCATCAAAAACCAGGAGCTTCTAGTAACTCTTCTCATCAAATGTAAGCCTGTTACCTTCCTTTTGGATATGGAGCCACATATTCAACTCTCTATGCTTATTCTGGCCAGACTGATATATCAGTCATTCAGGTCATGGGGGTTGAAGGAACCCCCTTCACATGGAGGTTCACCACATCCCTAGCTTGCCAATTCAAGGGCCACCTCTTCATGCACAGTTATGCCACAGTGTCTTACAAACCTACTTGGCAAAGATGTTCTCACCACCCTACCTGCCACCATCAACATGCCCCCATCACATACCCAGCCTCCAGCCAGTCTCTTCCTCCTCCTACTTCTCATAGCCCCAGACCCTCCCCAAACAAGCAGTCTATCCTCACTCCTTCCTGCAGTAAATCACATGTGTTGTAGTTTGCTAGCTGCTGGAATGCAACGTACCAGAACTAGAATGGCTTTTAAAGAGGGGAATTTAATAAGTTGCTAGTTTACTGTTCTAAGGCTGAGAAAATGTCCCAATTAAAGCAAGTCTATAAAAGTGTCCAAATTAAGGCACCAACAAAAGGTTACCATTACTCAAGAAGGGCCAGTGAGGTTCAGGGTTTCTCTCTCAATTTGAAAGGCACATGGTGAACAGGATGACATCTACTAGCTTCCTTTCCACACCTCTTGCTTCATAAAGCTCCCCCAGGGGCGTTCTTCTTCTTCATCTCCAGATCTTCATCTGGCTGGTGGACTCTGTGTTTCTCTCATCATTCTTGTGACTCTGCTCTGTTGCTCTTCCATTGTTCTCAAGCTGTCTCTGAAATGTTTCCTATTTTAAAGGATTCCAGTAAATGAATCAAGACCCACCTATAATGGGTGAAATCACATCTCCCTCTAATGAAAGGTTAATACCCACAAGTGGGTGAGTCACATCTCCATGGAGATAACCTAATCAAATTTCCAACCTACATTATTGAATAAGGATTAAAAGAAAAGGTTGCTCCCACAAGATTGATTAGGATTAAAACATGGCTTTTCTAGGGTACATGAATCCTTTCAAACCAGCACAGTGTGGGAAACTGACAACTCTACTGTAGCCCACCATCACACCCCCATTCTAATCAAATTAAAACTGCATCCTCTTTCCCTTCAATTCCTCAGAATCCCATTTCCCTTATGTACCTATGAGGCTTAAAACCAATCATTTATAAACTCTTCGCAAGGGGCCTATTCCAACCAATCCATTTCCCATACAATACCTCTATTCTTCCTGTAAAGAAATCTAATGGCTTATACTGGCTAGTCCAAGATTTCCACACTATCAAGAAAGCTATAATTTCCCTCTACCTGGTGGCCCCCAATCCCTATACCTCTTATCCAAAATCCCAGCATGTACAACCTGTTTCTCAGTTTTAGATCTCAAAGATGTCTTCTTCACAACTCTCATACCCTGAATCACAAAAACTCTCCACCTTTACTTGTACAGACCCTGATACTAATTATTCCTCTTAATATACCTGGACAGTTCTTCCTCAAGATTTCCAAGACTCTCCCCACCAATCTGGGCAAGCTCTAGCCTGAGATCTCACACAATTCAAAGTCAAAAGCTCTACTGTCCTACAATATGTAGATGACCTCCTAATGTGTAGTCCATCTAAGTCAGAATGTGTCAAAGTCACAACCTCCCTCCTAAACTTCTTAGTACAAAAAGTATACTGCATTTCTCAATCAAAAGCTCAATTAATTCTTTCACACAGCACTTACCTAGGCCTTACATTAAACCCCGCTACTCATGCCAACACAATGCAGCACAACCCCCTTATTGCCACCATGCCCTGCCCAATCACTAAGCAGAAAATCCTTTTTTTCTTAGGCCTTGTGGCTTTTGCCATATCTGGATCCCCAACTTTTCCCTCCTCACTCACCCCTTTACCAAGCTGCAAAAGGGAGATATGGTGGATCCTTTCAACCCATCTGCCCACATCCACAAGCCCTTCCAGGCTTCAAAAAAGGCTCTAATGACAGCCCCTGCTCTCTCTCTCCCAAACTTCAATCTCCTCTTTGTCCTCTATATCATGGAGTCTCATACTATCACCCTAAGACTACTCACCCAAACAGACAACACTTTCCCTCAACCTACAGCATATATTTCCAGGTAATTACCCCCCACTACTAAAAGCTGGCTTCCATGCCTACAAACTCTTGCAGCACAGCCACCCTTACACAGGAAGCTGACAGACTTATACTCTAAGCCCCACTTACCATTACACAATTTACCTCTCCTAAAATCCTCAATCTTCTCCCTTCCTCCTCAGTGCAGGAATACCTTCTCACCTTCATCACCTGCCCCAATATAGTTATAGGGAAACCCACTAAACTTAAGCTGGCTACTCTGTTACCCCCCACTGTTGGGGCAGAACTGGCAAAAAGACTATATACATATGCCCTCGGTCAAAAAATTATAAATATCTCCTTACTTTAATTGACACTTTTTCCAGGTGGATTGAAGCATTTCTCACAATCTCCGAAAAAGCAGCTGACACCATCTCCATTCTATTTTCTGACATTATTCCCTGCTTTGGAACCCCACATGCCTTACAATCTGATAATGGCCCTGCATTCATTTTACAACTCGCACAGGGAGACTTCCTAGCTCTAGGAATCAGCTGGGATTTACTCATCCCCCATTGCCCCCAATCCTTGGGAAATGTAGAAAAAGCTAATCACCTAAAAACATACCTTACCACACTAGCAACGATGCTCCACACTTCCTAGACACAACTATTACCCCTTGCTCTCACTTGTCTCAGAGCACTCCTTTGACAGCCCTCCCTTGTCAGCGCATTCAAACTCATGTGTGTGTGTTTGACAATCTTTCTTCTTAGACAATCTACCTCTCCTTGAGTCACTCATGGGAGACTACTTCCCCATTCTTTCCCAACTAAGAACAGTTATCTGTCAACACACAGACACTTTTCTCTCAAGCCCCGATACTGCCATCGCATCCACACCCAGCTCAGGAGATCTCATCTTACTCAAAACTATGGAACCCACAAAGCTGCTCCAACTCACATGGGAAAGGCCTTACACAGTAGTTCTAGCAACAATTTCAGCTGTTAAACTAGCCCAAAAGCCCATTTCCTGGTACCACCTAAGCAAAACAAAACTCCATCACCCTCCTAATTCCATCTATCAATCTACCCCTACAGGACCATCCTCTCTCAAAATAACCAAACTGCCTAGCAATGGAACTTCATTCCCAGCTCTGCCTCCAGCTCCTCACTGAAATCATCTCTCTTCTTCCTCACCTTCCAGAACCCTTAAGTGATAGCTCCTCACATTCCTGCTGGATGAATTCCTCCAAGACAACTTCCAGGACTTCTAGTGGCAGTAAATCTGGTCCTTATTTTACCCCTCTACCTCTACCTAAACCATGGAAATAACATCTTTTTTTTTTAATCTCTTTTTCACATTCAATGTCCCCAAAACTCCTTACCTTCTTCTTACAGGAACCATCCAAGCAATAGTAACCACAGTCAATCAATCCAATTGCTGGACATGAATCCACCCACACTAATACCCTAGCTCTGCTTGCCTTTCCTTTAAACCCTGGCATATTCTTATGAGTCTGTCCACAATATACCATCTCTGGTGGTTGATGGATTACAAAACTTACCTCAAATGTATCAGAAAATGAAGATATGTCTATTCTTCATCAAACCATAAACAAAATAGAAAACTCTCACCTATAGAACACTCAGACTCTATTGGCCTAATTATAGTCTTAATGGACAAGCCCTTAATGGACAAACCTCTCTTAATGACCCTATGCAGCTGAATTAGGGCATATATCACCTACATCATGCAATCATATTTTATTCTTTAATACAACCACCTAATAGTGACGTTCAAATCAACATATACTGAAAAAGCATCTCAATTCAACCCTTACATGGAATAATTCAGACATTAACAAGACCCTCCCTATGGACATAATTAGTAAAAATTATAGTGAAGACACTCTATGCTTTAACAGCACTTATAAATGAACTGAACTGTTTAGCCTGGGAACCCAGTTGGGACAAGTATATAACTTAATCAAATCAAAACAAAACAAAACAAAAAGACCCAAATAACCTTTTCACTTTTATTTTTCACAATCTCCTCTGTCAAACAAAGATAATCTTTAACATCTCTGACCTTCACTACTCTTCTCTATGTGTAAATGTAGTGTATGGTGGAACCCAAGCATTCAACTTTTCTACCCACCCGAATTTATATTTTATTCCCTCTGGACCTTTAACAGCCTTGATGCTCACAGGTACTGTTTTCCATTTTCTATGTGGGAACACAGCATACTTAATCCTTCCTTGTGTATGGACAGGAATTTGTGCTATATATCCATCATTCCTAATGCCACTATCTTAAAACCCCAAGAAATGGCCTCTTCTGGACCAATACCTAATAGGGTTCCTTTCTTGAAACCTCACTCCAACTTGAAAAATGGGAAAAAAAGGCATTTCTTAGAAGATCTGGAGTTTGGAGTTCATGCTCATGACAATCATTTTCTAGAAAAATCTGGCATAGGACACACCACTTTTTATAGCTTATTTCAATTTGCAGGAATCCCACTATTAGAGCAGTCAGTTTTAAATATTTCCCTCATAGTACAACTATCCTGGAATGCAACCATATGGGCTACTGATAACAAACAACAGGAAATAAATAGCCTAGCTTCAGTAGCTTCAGTTGTTATACAGAATAAGAAATCATTTTATGTTCTCACCACCATTGCAGGAGGCTCCTGTGCAATTAAATATGGAAAAATCATTCGAAAGGCCCGGGATGCTAATTATGGGACCCAGTCCTGGCTATCTTCATTTTTCACATATTTCACTTCACTGCTAAAATCATTCCTTGTATCCCTTAT
>PVIY010064183.1:0-10244 GCA_004026745.1 Myrmecophaga tridactyla | reverse complement strand
ACCCTGTGATTGAAATCAATGGAAATTTGCAAAAACTGAATCCAAACAAGACTACCAATGGCTCTGAAACTTCAGGGATGAAGGTTTGGGTCACCCCACCAGGCAAAGAACCACATCAGCTGAAGTGTCTGCTGAGGGTAAAGGGAACATAGAATGGATAGAGGAAGAAGATAGTCATCAATATGAACTACAGCCTCATGATCAGTTATAGAAATGAGGACTGTAAGGCTGTTTTGTTCATATTATAGTATTTAAGTTGTAAGATATCAAGTTTAAGAGTGAATATTACCCAAGAACTTTCACCCTTTTCTGGGGAGATTTAATGTGTTTTTGGTTGCATGCAGGACTGTTCAGTATTATTAGGTGAGGAAAAATGTGTCTTTTATTGTTTTCTATTTAGAAATTAGGTATGATTTAAGGTGATGTGTATAGCTGTCAAGTTGACAAAGGGTGGACCATCATGGTCAGGTTTATGTGTCAACTTGGCCAGGTGGTGGTACCCATTTGTCTGGTTGGGTAAGTGCTGGCCTGTCTTTTGCTATGAGGACATTTCGTAGAATTATATAATGAGCTCATCAGCTGCATCCACAGCTGATTCCATTTGTAATCGGTCAAAGGGGAGTGTCTTCTGCAATGAGTGATGCATAATCTAATCACTGGAAGCCTTTTAAGGAGGATTCAGAAGAGACAGGCTCTCTTCCTGTTTCAGCCAATGAGTCTGTCCTGTGGAGCTCATCCAGACCCTCCATTAGAGTCATCAGCTTCACAGCCTGCCCTACAGATTTTGAACTCTGCATTCCCATGGTTATGTGAGACACTGTTATGAATTTTACATCTACAGATATTTCCTGCAGATGTTTCTGTTTCTCCAGAAAACCCTAGCTAATACTCTCTTGTACTTGATGGTGACAATTTTATTGACTACAGTATTACTCATAAAGCCCAAGGTGTACCAGGCAGGTCTTGCTGTGCATTGCCAATAATAAATCCTACAATCCAAATAGAAATTTTATCAGCTGACAGAATCTGAGACTTAGATAGCTCATATTTCTTGGATAAATGATCATTCTGCTTACAATTTCAAGAAAGCGTATTTTATTTTGAAGTATTTTTCCTACTTAAAAATTAGATTGTAGCAGTTGTTCTGTGTACCTAAAAATTACTTCTTAATTTACTGAAATGACATTGATTTCACTGAAAGACTCGACTTAACTGGAATTCCAAATCTATTGTGCATTTTTCCCCTAAATATGAAGTCTATATATTTATTCTGGTTTCATAGACACAAACCAAAAATTCTCGCATAGCAACTTTCTGTCACAACTCAGGAGGGAATGTGAGATTAATGAGAGTATCCCAGTGAAAACTTCTAAGAAGGGTAATATTCAAAGCCCACCTCTTTTATACTTTCCAGGGCTTTAAAATGATCATTACAGAAGTGCAAAAAATGTAGATAAGTGAAAATGACAAAAACAATGCTGAGAAAGTAGAAATTCTCCATTAGAGTTTTCATGAGGTCACAGGACTCTGTTAGCAGTATGAAGTGATTGTTGTTATTACTGAAATGATGGTAATAATAACTAACAATGTGGTCTTGTCTCTAATGGTGAAATTAAATAAAACCATCAAGATTCATGTACTTAAGCAGAGTCCTAAAATTTCAAAGAATGGTACATTTCAATAGCCTCATCAAATATCAAGCCTGCTAATGAACATTGACTATTGATTCATGTTTAATTTTTTCTTGAACAGACAAAATGAAAAAACACAATAGAATAGCTTTTCAACAAAATAACCATAGGCTACATGAAAATTTATATTTTAAACTCCTTCAAAAGTATTTATTGTGTACTTAATTTTGCAAATTCACATTTTAGGTTTCATGACTAGTATGGTAAACAGAGCAGTTCCTTCTCTTGTGGAGCTTCTATTTTAGTGGGAAGGATGATAATAAATAAACAAGTATATAAGCTCCTATCAGATAGTGAGGAAGCTTTATGACTATTTTGAGGAAGAGAGCAAGGACAATTGTTGGACACAAAGCTTGAGACTAAAACAACTGACATGTTTTGGGAACTGCAGAATGTTATAGAGTGTTATAGAAAAAACAAGGCACCTTCAAATGATGATACATAAAACCTTCATTCTAGAGTCTTGATACACTACAAATCTGTTGAGTGAGTCAGTTAAACTGTTAGTTTCTCATAGCCATTTAGTGCCATCATTGGGTTAAAATCATTGTAACTGAAACCAACCCACTGGTAAGCAATGACATTTTCTTTGCCATATAAGGGAAATATGAAATCGATAAAATTCTTTCTAAACCTTTTCTTTCACTCTACTGTATTCATTTTATTGGATAGGTATCTGTGAAAACAGAAGAAGCTTGTGAAAGAAACCCTTTACTAATAAACTACTCTATATTAATTGACAAAGCATCCAAAAGATTATCTTCTAAATTCCCCAACTTATGGATAAAAAATATGAAACATCCCCCCAAAAAGTGTACTTTGATTAGTTAAACTAACATTGAGATGAAGTTTTTAGTATGTACTTACCAATAGCTCATGCTTCATTTATGTTATGAGAAAATTCTAGATGAATGGCTCTGGTTTCAGAAGGGAGAATTGTAAGAGATGCTTCAGTGAGCAGGAAGACCACATGGACCTTTGGAATATTTTTATTTCTCTAAAATATAAAAAATCCTAATTAGGTATGGGGACTCAAGAGACACTAACAATAAGAATTATATACTTTCTTTTAGTAAAAATTCACTGGTTAATTAAAGTTAAAACATTGTTATATTAATTCAGTCTGATGTTAAAAGAGTATATCCTCAATTTACTACCTTACATTTATTAGACTGATCATCTGAGTTCTGTTTACTGGACATGATCTTCATTACCTATTGATTCATGATGCTATGTACTGTACCTTGTTTGGGAAGGGATATGAGAGAGAGGGGAATGATACAGCAGTGTAGCCTAAGCTACAATAAATTGCAGTGATGGTTCCAAACATGAATTAGAAGCCTATGAACTGATATTGAATTAGGCCATTGGATGAATTTGTGCTTGATTCACTGGATAAAGTTTTGAACTCTTGTAAAAGAAGCTTTTGACATTTCAAGACACTCTGTAGAATATCCTCTATTAGTTATTCCTTATTTAACTTATATAATCTGATTTTATATTTTAAGCTAAAATAAAAATGAATTTGGAAATCAAATGTAATTTTGACTGGATAAATATTTTAATTTCATTGGAGTAATTGGTAAGAATTACCATTTTTAACTTTTTAATTGTATAGTATAACATATATACAAAGGAAAGAAATAAAAAAGCAATAGTTTTCAAAGCACTCTTCAACAAGTAGTTACAGGACTGATCCCAGAGTTTGTCATGGGCTGGCATATGATCCTCTCAGATTTTTCCTTCTAGCTGCTCCAGAATATAGGAAGCTAAAAGGCTTAAATGTTTTTTTTTATCACCACAAACAACTTTTTCTTTCTATTTTGTGAAAAATAAAATATATACAAAAAAACCAAAAAAATTTCAAAGCACAGCACCACAGTAGCTGTAGAATATATTTCAGAGTTTGACATGGGTTATGATTCTACAATTTTTAGGTTTTTCCTTCTAGCTACAAAGATACAAGAAACTAAAAGAGATGTCAATTTAATGATTCAGCAATCATATTCATTTGTTAAATCCTATCTTCCCTATATAACTCCACCATCACCTTTGATCTTTCTAACCTTCTCTTGAGGGGTTTAAGGCTATGGCCATTCTAACTTCTTCATGTTGGGTCTGTCACTAATATGGATCAAGGAGATGGAACTATCTGATGTTCTGGAGAGACTGGGCCCTCTAGGTTTCAAGACTTATCTGGATCAGGGACCATCTGGAGGTTGTAGGATCCTGGAAAGTTACTCTAGTGCATGAGACCATTGTGGAATCTTACATATTGCCCTAGGTATTCTTTAGGATTGACTGGAAAGGTCCTGGCTGTGGTTTGGCAGGTTATGATAAGTAGCAATGTATAACTGAAGCTTGCATAAGAGCAACCTCCAGAGTAGCCTCTCAACTCTATTTGAACTCTCTCTGCCACTGATACTTTATTTGTTACACTTTTTTCCCCCTTTCGATTAGGATGGAATTGTTGATTTCAGGGTGGCAGGGTTGGATTCATCCCCAGGAATCATCTCCCATGTCACCAGAGAGACTTTCACTGCTGGATGTCATGTCCCACGTAGGGGAATTGGCAATGATTTCACTTGCAGAGTTGGGCTTAGAGAGAGTAAGGCCACACTTAAGCAACATAAGAGGTCCTCCAGAAGTAACTTAGTCATATCTATAGGTAGGCTAAGCTTCTCCATTACATACATAAGCTTCATGAGGGGAAGCTTCCCTACAGTTTGACACAGTGTCAGGAGATTTCCTGATGGTAATGTTTAATAGTTTCATGTTTTTTCTCCCATCTCCCAAGGGACTTTGCCAATACTTTTTGATTATCTACATATTATACTATAGGTTGTATCCAGGCATTACAATAATCTATACAGGATTAAATGATCTCTTTCTTATTCTGGGTTCCCTGTGTTTCAATTATTCAAATAAGCTATACAGATATGTTGAATTAGATTATGTGCTACAGAAAATTTAGGTTCCAGACCAAATAAATGTTTCTTCCTTTGGCCTTGAAAAGTATGTGTGCTTCTAAAATATAGACTTTGTCTTCCTTATTCCTGTTTTCTGAATTACTTTAACCCCAATCTGATCAGCTTTGTTCTTGTCTCTTAATATCGGGTTATATATATATATATATAAAACAGCCTCTCAAAATCCAGAAAATATAATTACCACTCCTGGCAAAATGTGTCTGCTATAAAAGCTTACAATGTAGGGCCCTGTCTTCTTGTAAGCATTTTCTAAAGGAGACCATACCAGTGTTGATCCTTTGTTTCTGGCTTATTTTATTTTCACCAAATGCCCCACATGTTCATTCACATTTTTGCTTGCCTAATGAGTTTGTTCCTTTTTTGTAGCAGCACAACATTCATTTATAAGTCTACATCATCATTTGCCAATCTACTTCTCACTCAGTACACCCTTCAGCCATCTGCATTCATCAAGGATCATGCATAGTGCCCAAAGTCCACAGTCCATCAATACTCTCAATTTTAGGTAATTGCATTATTTCCAACAGAAAGAAAACCAAAAAAAACACACACTTGCCAAATAGGAAATCTAAACTCCTCTTAACTCTTTCCTCTCCCTCCATTATTTTTACCTCTGTTGCTGCTGCGGTAGTGCTGATATTTTCCTTTTAAACATAGCCCATAGCATGCAATAGCAGTTTTCTCCCATACCCTGGACTTAAACATTCTTTTAACATGAATCATATCCTTTAAGTAATTAAGTAATAGGTTTTAAAATCATGGAGTGTTAATCCTCCCATTTCATTTTTCCTTTTTAGGATGCTTTTAGCTATTCAGGGTCTATTTCCCTTCCAGATGAATTTGGTAACTAGTAGGCTGTTGCTATTTTGATTGGTACTGTGTTGAATCTGTAGATCAATTTGGGAAGAATTGACATCTTAACTATATTTAGCCTTCCTATTCATGAGCAGGGAATGTCTTTCCATCTATTTAGATCTCCTTTGAGTTCTTTTAGCAATGTTATGTAGTTTTCTGTGTAAAAAGTCCTTTACATTCCTAGTTAAGTTCATTCCTAAGTACTTGATTCTTTCAATTGCTATTTTGGATGGAATTTTTTCCTTAACTGACCCCTCAGTTAGATTATTACTTGTGTATAGAAATGTTACTGATTTTTGCACATTAATTTCATATCCTGCCACCTTGCTGAATTTGTTTATTAGCTCAAGTAACTTTGCTGTAGATTTCTCAGGATCTTACAGGTATACTATCATGTCATCTGCAAACAATGAAAGTTTTACTTCTTTCCAATATGAATGCCTTATATTTCCTTATCCTGCCTGATTGCTCTAGCTGGAACTTCTAGCATTGTTAAATAATGGTGACAATGAGCATCCTTGTCTCATTCTTGATCTTAAGGGGAAAGTTTTTAGTCTCTCTCCATTGAGTATGATGCTGGCTATTGGTTTTTGATATATTCCCTTTATCATATTGAAGTAATTACCTTTGATTCCTATCTTCTGCAGTGTTTTATCAGAAAAAGATGCTGAATTTCATCTAATGCTTTTTTTCAGCATCAATCAAAATGATCATGTGATTTTTCCCTTTAGATTTGCTGATATGCTGTATTACATTAATTGATTTTCTTGTCCTGAAACATCCTTGCACTCCTGGTATAAACCCCATTGGTCATGGTGTATAATTCTTCCAGTGTGTTGTTGGATGTGTTTGCTAATATTTTGTTGGGAATTTTGCATCTGTGTTCATTACAGAGATTGGTCTGTAGTTTTCCTTTCTTAAAGCATCTTTACCTGGTTTTGGTATTAAAATTATATTAGCTTCATAAAATGAGTTAGGTAGCGTTCCTTTTTCCTCAATTTTTTGGAAAAGTTTGAGCAGGATTGGTGTTAGTTCTTGGGATGTTTGATAAAATTCTCCTATGAAGCCATCTTGCCCTCAGCATTTTTTTTGTAGGAAAAATTTGTCAACTGATTGAATCTTTTTACCTGTGATTGGCTTGTTGAGATCTACTGTTTCTTCCTGAGTTGGTGTAGCTTGACTGTGCATTTCCAGGAATTTGTCCATTTCATCTACCTTGTCTAGTTTGTTGGCATATGGTTGCTTACAGTTTCCTCTTATGATTTCTTTTATTTCTTCAGGGTCTGTTGTAATACACTTATTCTCATTTCTGATTTTGTTTATTTGAATCTTCTCTTTTTTCTTTGTCAGTCTTGCTACTGGTCCATAAATTTTTTTTATTTAGTCAAAGAAGTAACTTTTGGTTTATTGATTCTTTCTATTGTTCTTTTGTTCTCCCATTCATTTATCTCTCTTCAATCTTTGTTATTTCTCTTCTTGTATTTGCTTTGTGGTTAGTTTGCTGTTCTTTATTAAGTTCTCCAGGTGAGCAGTTAAGTCCTCATTTTTTGCTCTATCTTGTTTTTTAATATAGGCATTTAAGGTATTAAGTTTCCCTTTGAGCACAGCCTTTGCCACATCCCATAATTCTGATAAGTTGTAGACTCATTTTCATTCATCTTCAGATAACTACTGATTTCTCTAGCAATTTCTTCTTTGATCCACTGGTTTTTTAAGAGTGTGATATTTAATCTGCATATATTTGTGAATTTTCTTGCTCTTTGAGAACCAGATTCATTCCATTGTGATCAGAGAGAGTGCTTTGAATAATTTCAATGTTTTTAAATTTATAAAGACTTGTTGTGTGCCCCAGCATATGATCTATCCTGGAGAATGTTCCATGAGAACTTTGAGAAAAATGTATACCCTGGTGTTTTAGGGTGCAATGACCTATATTTGTCTAATTCATTTATCAAGTTGTTTAACTTCTCTCTTTCCTTTTTGATCTTCTGCCTGTTTGTTTTTCTATAGAGGAGAGTGATGTATTGAAGTCTCCTACTATTACCATCGAAATGTCTACTGCTCCCTTCAGTTTTGCCAATGTGTCTCTCATGTACTTTGGAGCTACTTGATTGGTAGCATAAACATTTATTATTTTTATATGTCCTTGGTGCATTGACCCTTTCATTAGTATATAATATCCTTCTTGGCCTCTTATGATGTCTTTACATTTAAAGTCTATTTTGTCCAATATTAGTATAGCTACTCCTGTTTTCTTTTGGTTACAACTTGTGTTGTAAAATCTTTTTCCATCCTTTCACTTTCAATTTATTTGCATCCTTGTGTCTGTGATGAGTCTCTTATAAGCAGCGTATAGCTAGATTGTATTTTTTTGTCCATTCTGCCAATTTATATATTTTAATTAGTAAGTTTCATGTGTTAACATTCAAGGTTATTACTGAAAAGGTGTTCTGTGAATCCATTATCTTACCTGTTTTTATTTTATTTGTCAGATCTATATATTCTTTTC
This sequence comes from Myrmecophaga tridactyla, assembly GCA_004026745.1. NCBI lineage: Eukaryota > Metazoa > Chordata > Mammalia > Pilosa > Myrmecophagidae > Myrmecophaga > Myrmecophaga tridactyla. Next base: position 2,199 of record PVIY010064183.1, on the reverse strand, counting down.
TCTCTTTCTCTTTTTTATGCTTTAAGTTACCCTTACTGGTACTCTTCAATTCTGTACCCTCATCCAGCCCTCCCTCTCCTCTTTTTTTTTCAGCTGGCAGAATTTCCTTTAGTATTTCTTATATGGCCAGCCTCTTTTTGACAAATTCTCTCAGGATTTGTTTGTGAAAACTTTAATCTCTCCCTCAGTTTTAAAGGACAATTTGGCTGGGTACAGAATTCTTGGCTGGAAGGATCTTAAATATATCATATTGTTGCCTTCTTACCTCCATGGTGCCAGTTGAGTAATCTGAACTCAGTCTTATGTTCTTTCTTTTGTATGTAGTAGATTGCTTTCTCTTGCTGCTTTCAGAATTTCCTGCTTCTGTTCAACATTTGACAGATTGATTAGTACATGCCTTGGGGAAGGCTGATTTGGATTTATTCTGTTTGGAGTTTGTTGGGCTTATTTGACTTGTACATTTATGTCCTTTATAAGATCTGTGAAGCTTTCCCCCCATTATATCCTCAACTACTTTTCCTAGCCTTTTACTCCTCTCTTATCCTTCTGGGACACCAATGATTCCTATATTTGTGAGCTTTGTTTTGTCTATCATTTCCCTGAGATCCAATTCAAATTTTTCCCTCATTTTTGCCATTTGCTGTTTTGAGTGTTTGAAGTCAGTTATCCTGTCCTCTATATCACTTATTCTTTCTTCTGTCTCTGAAAATCTACTGCTGTGTGCCTCTAGTATGTTTTTTATTTGGTCAACAGAGTCTTTAATCTCTGTGATATCCACTATTTTTCTATTTAGTCTTTCAAATTCCTCTTTACGCTCTTCTACTACCTTCTTGGTCTTCTTTATGTCATTTGCCATCCCACTTATTTTATCAAGTACAATTATATGAACAGTTTTGATTAGTTGTTCCAACATCTGTGTCTCTTCTGGTGTTTTAATTTGGTCTTTAGGCCAGGCTATATCTGTCTGCATTGTGATATCCTTGGTGATCTTCTGTTGTTTTCATCACATGTAAATATCTTGATTGATTTACTTTGGGAGTTGATTTCTTTCAGTACTCTAAAGCCTTGTGTTTGCAGGATGAATGTGCAGAAGGGTGCAGGTTACAGAGCAGGGTACAACAGAGTGGTGATTTGTTGCAGGGCAGGTATAGGCACAGATTGAGCATTTTGCACTGGTGCTGTGAACATGGGCACCCAGCATCTAGTGAGGATGTATCTGTGTGGATACATAGATCTGGGGGGCATAAACTTAGTGTACACTTGCCTAGGGCATAGGGTCCTTTGTGTACATGCATAGAACTGTGGCAGCAGGTTGATGCTATGCCTTGGTGTGTGGGGGACAAGTGTGACCTGGCTGCTGCACAGGTCAGCACTTTCTCATAGCTGGGAAGCATGACTGAGGGCTCTGTGCATATGTGGGTCTAGGAGTTCCATAAACTGATGTGCAGAACTCATATAGGATTATGCAACACTACAGGTGGGGGGTGTAGTCTAGGTATGAAGGTATGTGCCTGCAGCCTTTATGGGCTGGCAAAAGCCTACAGGGAACAGCGAGTGGGATAGTGCTCAGGAGGGGTGCAGGAGAGGCAGGTTGGGCTGTACTTGAGCTGGGGATGTGGGGCAGGCACATGCACTGGGGGTTGGTGTGGCAAGGAAGTGTGGGTAGGTGATGGTGTTCAGTACATGGGGTGTGGGGTGAGTTGTGGGTCATGAGGCTGTGCCGGTGAGGGTAGCATGTTCAAGGAACACAGCCTGACTTTCTTCCTAGTTCCAATCTCCCCACCCATGCACTCCCATGGGCTCCATTTCTCTGTGCCAGGCTCCAGCTTTCTGCCTCTCATTTCCTCAGCCTCTGCAGCCAGGACCACCCTATGTGGTGCAGAAGGCTCTCCCAGGTCAGTTTCACTCTTGAATCACTGTTTCAGTGATCTAATTTATATCATTTCAAATTCCCTTTTTCAAACAAACAAACACACAAGCCATGCATTATTCTATTTTCAATACTTTCTTCATCTTAGTCAAATAATTAAAGGGACTAAGTAAAAGAGAAGATTTTGAACAAGTTCAATCACTTACAAAAAGTCTATCCATTATTGAAAATGATGTATAAAATCCCCTATTAGTGTAGAATCATCAAAGTCTCCTGCTATTAATATAGAATTATCAATTTTTCTCTTCATATCTGTCAGTATTGCTTCA
>PVIY010064182.1:0-10242 GCA_004026745.1 Myrmecophaga tridactyla | reverse complement strand
AGCAGGATTGGTACTAATTCTTTCTGGAATGTTTGGTAGAATTTACATGTGAAGCCGTCTGATCCTGGACTTTTCTTTTGGGGAAGCTTTTTAATTTCTGATTCAATTTCTTTACTTGTGATTGGTTTGTTGAGGTCATCTATTTCTTCTTGAGTCAAAGTTGGTAGCTCATGCCTTTCTAGGAAGTTGTCCATTTCATCTACATTATTGTATTTATTAGCATAAAGTTGTTCATAGTATCCTGTTATTACCTCCTTTATTTCTGTGGGGTCAGTGGTTATGTCTCCTCTTCCATTTCTGATCTTATTTATTTGCATCCTCTCTCTTCTTCTTTTTGTCAGTCTTGCTAAGGGCCCATCAATCTTATTGATTTTCTCTAGAACCAGCTTCTGGTTTTATTGATTTTCTCAATTGTTTTCATGTTCTTAATTTCATTTATTTCTGCTCTAATCTTTGTTATTTATTTCCTTTTGCTTGCTTTGGGGTTAGTTTGCTGTTCTTTCTCCAGTTCTTCCAAGTGGACAGTTAATTCCTGAATTTTTACCCTTTCTTCTTTTTTGATATAGGCAATAAATTTCCCTCTTAGCACTGCCTTTGCTGCGTGCCATAAGTTTTGATATGTTGTGTTTTCATTTTCATTTGCCTCGAGATATTTACTGATTTCTCTTGTAATTTCTTCCTTAACCCACTGGTGGTTTAAGAGTGTGTTGTTGAGCCTCCACATATTTGTGAATTTTCTGGTGCTTTGCCTATTATTGATTTCCAACTTCATTCCTTTATGATCTGAGAAAGTGTTTTGTATGATTTTGATCTTTTTAAACTTGTTGATACATGCTTTGTGACCCAGCATATGGTCTGTCTTTGAGAATGATCCATGAGCACTTGAGAAAAAGGTGTATCCTGCTGTTGTGGGGTGTAATGTCCTATAAATGTTAAGTCTAGCTCATTTATTGTAATATTCAAATTCTCTGTTTCTTTATTGATCCTGTCTAGATGTTTTGTCCATTGATGAGAGTGGGGAATTGAAGTCTCTAACTATTATGGTAGATGTGTCTATTTCCCTTTTCAGTGTTTGCAGTGTTTGCCTCAAGTATTTTGGAGCATTCTGGTTTGGTGCATAAATATTTATGATTGTTATGTCTTCATGCTGAATTGTTCCTTTTATTAGTACATAGTATCCTTCTTTGTCTCTTTTAACTGTTTTACATTTGAAGTCTAATTTGTTGGATGTTAGTATAGCTACTCCTGCTCTTTTCTGTTTGTTATTTGCATGGAATATCTTTTTCCAACCTTTCACTTTCAACCTATGTTTATCTTTGGGTCTAAGATGTGTTTTCTGTAGACAGCATATAGAAGGATCCTGTTTTTTAATCCATTCTGCCAGTCTGTGTCTTTTGATTGGGGAGTTCGAGTTCAATCCATTAACATTTAGTGTTATTACTGTATGGGTAGTACTTTCTTCTACCATTTTGCGTTTTGGAAGGCCATGTGATTCTTTTGATGGGTTAACTCTGAAGGTCCATTTTACCTTCTTGTCTGGAGCTTTATTGTTGATCAGTTTTGTGTTAAGGCTCTTCTTTGATGCTTGGTCCAATTTATGCTAGACTTTTAAAATAGCCTGTATTTAACTTCAGATTTCCTCAGTTCTTTTTCATCTGATACTTACACTGGATATCTGGTGCAATTTTTAAGATTGTGCCCTACTTGTGCAATTGTTTCATCTCCTGGAGAGAGTTTCCTTTTTCCCTATGCTTCTCTGGGACTGTGTATTTTTTTTTTTTTTTTGTATGAAAGAAAAACTCATTAGAACTCACAGGTCGTAGAATAAAGATGTGTGCCACATCTCACTGAGTCACATGCGAAATACATTAGGAGCATAGGTTTAAATTAGGTGATGGGTAGTAGAGGTTAGAGTAGACCTGGGAACTGCCTTTATAATGTTATGTGGGTGGAGCTGTAGTGACTCATCAAAGGAGTGGGGATTGGGGAATTTGTATTTGACTTTCTTGGAGGTGGGAGGAATGTGAAGAGAAGTGTTTATATTGTATAAGCAGATGTCAGGGATAGTTACTGAGGGGGACCTAACAGTAGGATACAAGATGCTGAGATATCATGCATGACAGTGAAAAAGCTCCATTTTTTGTTTTTAGGTATGCTAAAGTTAAACTTATTTATTTAGTTTTTTTAATGTAATTTTTTTAGGATATATTTACATACCATACAATCCATCCAAAGTATACAGTCAGTGCTTCACAGTATCATCACATTGTTGTGCATTCATCATCACGATCATTTTTAGAACACTTTGCATTACTCCAGAAAAAAGAAATGAAAAGATAAAAGAAAACTCCAGATATACCATACCTCTTCCCCCTCTTTTATTGACCACTGATATCGCAGTCTACCCAATTTTAAGACTTGCAATAGAAGTAGGTTAACTAAGGCAGTGTAGTATTGTCAGATACATACATTTCAGTGGAACAGAACAAAACATCCTGAAATAAGTCCATATAAAAACTGGCAATTGACTTTTTTTTTTCAATATGGTTATATACTCATTATCAAAGATCAGGGCTACTGGATTACAGTTCAACAACTTCAGGTATTTCCTTCTGCCTACTGGACAATACTAGGCACTAAAAAGAAATATCTATGTAGTCAGTCAGTAGTCAGTCATTTGTAAAAATCCTCATTTCTCAGTTACACATCCTCCTTCTCATTTGATCTCTCAGTCTTCAGGGATATGTGGACAACGACCATTTTAACCCCTTCATGCTGGGAAGTGGTGTTGCTCTTATTGGGTGGAGGAATGAAACTGGTTAATGTGCTTGGACAGACTGGTATATCTGGGTTTTAGGGCTTACCTGGCCTAGGATCAGTCTGGAGACCTTAAGATTCTGTAAAAATAAACCTACTAAGAAAAACTTTTATAGACTGATAGAGCCCAGGGCACTCTGTAGGGTTTTCAGGAATACTGTTGGTTGGGACTTGGCATACTGTGGTAGTTAGCAATACCTGGTTAAAGCTTGCATAATAATAACCTCCAGAATGAACTCAATTTAAAATCTCTTAGCTACTGAAACTTTATTTTGTTCCATTTCTTTTCCCCCTCTTGATCAATCCCATGAGGCCAGGGTCAGGCTCATCCCTGGTAGTCATGTGCCATGTTGTCAGGGAGACTTACATCCCTGAAAGTCATGTCCCACGTATAGGGAAGGGCAGTGAGTTTATTTGTAGAGTTGGCTTATCTCTTGGAATCTTGATCTGTTCTTTTTGTTGCTGTGTGGAATTATTCCTCCAGCTGCTGGGATTTGTTTAAATTCTCTCCTTCACTCAGTGCCCCATTTTCCTTACACTTTTCTGTACTAGGTCCTGTTCTATCTTAAAGTACTTCAGTTTAACACCCCCTGCCCCCCCCTTTTTTTAAAATATATTTTTTATTCTGTGAGATTTTTCTTGCCCCTGGCTTCTTCCCCATTAGGGTGTCCTGCCCTGGGGAGCCAGATAGTGTCAATCCAAAAAAGTGGGTCACTTCAAAAAGTCCATTTTGCCTTTATGTGGTCCACCCGAGTAAAACTGGGCTGGTCACAAAAGTTCTTTACCAGCCTATCTGTGAAAGTCTCTCTTTTTTACTATTACCCCCCCCCCCCCCAGACACACACCAAGGCCTTTTGAATGCCTCATTCCTCACTGGCTTGTGTTCTGTGTTCTGCCCTGGGTCTCTGTGGCTTAGGTCCCTGTGCCTGGATATGTGTGGGTTTCTAACTTACTGCTGTGATTCAGTCTATAGTCTCTGTGTATGATGAGAGGGGCTTGGGGCTGTGCTACCTGTTTGTGGCTCCTGAGCTACATGGGACTGATGAGGGGGCAGGAACTGACTGGCGGTCTGGCTTGATCTTCTTCTACCTGAGATTTTTCCTTTTCTTGGAGTCAGCGTTTTCAGAGTGGTTCTGCAGTCTCTATTGTCCTCTAGAGTTCAAAGCAAATGCAATTTGTTCTTTTATTTGCTAAATCTCTGGGGAGGCTTTTTCATGGGATGTTTACATCCCTCCTTACCTGGTTTTGGTGTTTGTTTTTTTTTCCTTTTACTTTGATTCAGCATTTGTGGAGTCCTTCTTCCTTCTCTATTGTACTCCGGTGTTGCAAGGAAGTGGGATTTGTCCTTTTATTAGTTGTTTCTGAAGGGAGACCTCGCCAGGGATGTCTTGCGTCACCATGTTGATAATGTCACTCCTTCAGGGACACTTTAACATACTTCTTCAATACTTGATATAATGGGAAATAATTATGATATATAAGATTTTAGCAATGCAATTAATCAGTATGAACTGATGGACATGTAAAGAACACTACAACCCCAAAACACAGAGCTCACATTCTTTACAAGCATATATAGAGCACTTATAAAAGATGGCCTCAAACTATGTCATGAAACAAGTCTTAACAGTTATCAGAGAATGGGTATTACACAGACTAGACCTATGATCACAATGCAGTTAATCTAAAAATTGGTAGCAAAACTATAACTAGGAAAAAATATAGAAATATGCTTCAAAATAACCCTTGGTTCAGAGAAGAAATGGAAATGGAAATGAGAAAATATTTTAATTAAATGATAACAAAACGACTGTGTGTCAAAACTTGTAGGGGAAGAGTCAGCTAAAGCATGTATGGTCTAATGATTATACTAGAAAAGAAGAAAGCCTGAAAATTAATTAAAAGTTGAAATAAGAAAGTTAGAAAAAGAGACAAAATACGCTCAATGAAAATAGATGGGAGAAAATAAAAGTAATAATTCTGTTATTCACCAGAGAAAAATCAATAAAGATAAAATTGTGTTCATTGTAAAAACTAGAAAATTGGCAAACACCTGATGAGATTGATTTAAGAAAAGTAGGGAGAGGCACAAATAACAATATTATGAATGAAAAAGCTGATATTGCAGACATTAAAAAGATATAAATATTATTATAAACAACTTTATGCTAAAGTATTTGAAAACTTAGATGAAATTAATATATTCCTAGACAAATATAATTTATCAAAACTGATTTAGAAAAAAATAGAAAATCTGAATAATCCTATAACTTTTAAAGAAAATAAATCAGTCATCAACTATTTCTCCATAAAGTCAAGTCCAGGTGCAAATGGTTTTATCAAGGCATATATTAACATAGAAAAGTTTCCCTACAGATATCCAGATGTACATTAAGCTATATTAGTTAAGACAGTGTGGGGCTGGTACAGAGATTACAAATAGAAGAGGTTAGAGAGTGCACAACAAATGTCAGATTAATGTTTTTGTGGGTATATGTGTGTGTGTGTACATGTGTATATAGACAGTCATATAGATGTATATGATTGTATTGGGATTCTCTAGAGAAACAGAACCAACCAGAGAGATCTGTAAATATGAGATATATAAAGGTGTCTCATGCAACCGTGGGAATGGAAGAGTCCAAAATCCACAGGGTGGGCTGTGAAGCTGGCAGCTCCAATGAAGGGTCTTGATGAATTCCACAGAAAAGGCTCATGGGCTGAAGAAAGAAATGAAAAGTCTCTCTTTTTCCTTAAAGAGAATCCAACTGATTGAATTATCTCATTTGTGGAAGATATGCCTTAGTTGAGCACAGATGTAATCAGCCACAGCTGAAATCAATTAACTGATGATTTCCTACACCAACCTTCCAGTTTATCAACCAGTCATGAAATATCCTTGTAGCAATGGTCAGGCCAGTGCTTGCCTGACCGGACAACTGGACATTATCACCTGGCCAAGTTGACCCCAGAACCTAACCATCACAATGATCAATAGCAGATAGTATTGAAAATTAGGAAAGAAAAGACATTTCAGTGAATGATGCAATATTAGGTTATCCACAAGGGGAAAAAAATGACATTAGACTCCAATCTCAAGCCCATATAAAATATAAGTTTTAGATGATTAAAAAAATAAGAGAGGCAAAACTAAAAAGCTTGAAAGTCAATGTAGAAGAAAATCCTTATAACTCCAGAATTGGGAGGAATTTATCAAATAAGATGCAAAGACGCAAAATGTACTGTACCAGAAAAGATTGGTAAGTTACTTGACATTCAAATTAAAAATTTCACTTCACCAGGAGACACTGAAAAGAATGATTAGATTAGTCAACAAGTGGGGGAAGTTATTTGAAACAAAACTAAGAATTAGTATCCAAAATATATAAAGAATTCCTATAAATCACTAAGAAAAGATAAACAATCCTCCTCCCCAAGAGTGGGCAAGATTTGAACATACACTTCACGTGAAAGGAAATTTGATATGAAGCAAAAGGAACTCTTATCCATTGCTTGTGGGAGTGTTCATTGGAATTAACGTTTTAGAAACTGTTACCTGTAAATTCGAATAATCACATATCTTATAAGTCAAGCAATTCCACTCCCAAGTTTATCAGCAGAGGATTCTTAGACATGTGCACAATAAGACGTAGACGTTAATGTTCATTATAGTATTGCTTATAACAGTAAAAATCTAGAAGCAACGTAAATGACAAGCAACATTAGTGAATAGCTAAATTGGACAATTTCATTCAATGAAATATTACACATCCTTTAAAATGATATTGAGCAAGAGAGGAAGTCACTGAGGAATTCAAACAATGATTACATTTGTACAGTTTTAACAAACATGCAAAACTGAATAGTATATTGTCCAGAACCACATACCTAGGTAGTAAAACTAGAAAGAAAAGCTAAGGAATGATAAACACAGAAGTCAACGTGGGAGAAAGAGATGAGTGGCGTATACAGCGAACTTCTAAGACTCAGGTAGTCTTCTCTTTTGTGACCCAGCTGGTGGGTATACAGGTGTTCATTGTAGTATTTCTCTTCAAGTTGGACATATGTATTTTATTTTTCTGTTTGTGTGATGTATTTCACAATTCAAGAAAGTTTTTTTTTATTTAAATAAAATTAACCAATCTGATTTGGCAGTATCAAATGCTGTGAATGGAGGAGAAGTATGTAAAATCTGTGAACCAATATACTAGGGTTAGAGCTGCTCATTTCCCTTTATTGTTTAAAATAATTTATGAAAGTGATTTATGCTACAGACAATGTGGAAATATATAAAAGGGAAGGAATTGTAAATGCAAAGACCTGGAGGCAGAAGGGAGCTTTGCCAAGAGAGGGACTAAAAGATGAGCCTGGAGCAGATCAGTGAGGGGCAGGGTGATATGAAATCGGGTTGCACATAATGAAAGAACTCGGACTTTTCAGGATTTGTAGACCTCATTAAAGAGTTTTGTCTTTATTCTTAGGGTAACTAGAAGTCCTAAAGGGTTTTGTGCTAAGATGGGTCATTGGTGGTGTCTTGCACAGATGTGTGTTTTAAGAATAACCATGACTGCCCTCTGGAAAATAGATTGGAAGTGTGGGGTGGGCAGGCTGGCTTCTGTGTGAAGTTTTACGAGGCTAATCCGTTCGTCCAGGTGAGAGGTAGTAATGGCTTGGGCCGGTGGTGTGGAGGAGGAGAAACGTAGACACATTTGTCCAGATGCCTGGCTGCCATTGAGGTATAGTGCATTTTGACAGTTCTCCCTGTAAGCAAAGTGTATTTTGGTGATGAACTCAATTTCTCCTGCAGTTTTCACCCAATCAACTCACTGTGAGCTTCTCTTTGAGACACTGCTAGTTGTTTTGGAATTCACAAAGAAGTAGTGAAAGAGCTTATGATTTTTGTTTTGCTCACCATTCTAACTTCAGGGCATGGAGCGGAATAGATGCTCAGTAAAGATTCACTGAATGAGCAAAAACCATCATAGCTAGGCCAATAACTGCACCTGGGTGAGTGGAAGGAGAATACTGAATATGTGCCAGCTGAGAGCTTGATGACATCTCCGTGAGGATTTCACTATGGCGGTAGGTGAGGCCCCCTCTACTCTTCAATACCACGGCCAGCTGCCCAAATCAGCTCTGAGGTGACGTGGGCTTTACCATCTTAGGGGCTTCACCCATGCCCCTTCCTGTGGTGGTCCAGCTTGGTTCTTCCGCTCCCGAATGCAGCTGTAGGGTCTCTACCTGTAGGTCATCGAAGGGGGGTGATGGCCTACTCCCCAGTCAAGAAATGCAGATTTCATGGAGCACACCAAAGTAGCAAGGGTAATAGTAATATTGATAATAATAGTACTAGTACTAGTAATACTAATGGAATAGCAGTCTATAGCAGTTATTGTGTGCCAGAACTAGTCAACATGCTTAACATGTATTAGCTTATTTAATTCTCACTACGATCTTATGGGGTAAATGCCATTTTTATTTCTACTTTATGAAGAAACTGAGATAAAGAGGAGTTAAACTCATTTGGTTCACATTTTGATGGCCTCTGAAAGTTATGTATAGTAGTCTATGCTTATTTAATAATTTAAACATTTTAATTATAAAAGTAATACATGTACATTATTAGACAACGAAGGAAAAATATAGGTTAAAACAACTATCCACTGTCTCACATACCAAAGGTAAACACTCTTACTTTTTTGGTGTGCTTCCATTATTCTATGCAATATATTTTTTTGTAGTTGATATAATATTCTATTTTTTCATCTAGAATTATATCATAAGCATTTTTGCATGCTCATTTACGAATTCTTGGCAAACACAATTGTTAATACATACACGATAGTCAATATTACCCAAATAATTGGGCATTTAGAGTTCCGATTTTTCTGTGTCATAAATAAGGCTGCGGTGAACATCTTTGTGCATAACTTTTGGTCTTCTGCTCTAATTACTTCTTTTGGCTGTATTTCCAGAAGAGGAATTATTGGGCCAAAAGATATGGACTCTTTCAAGCTTTGATACATGTTGTATATTTTATTCTGGCCTTTTCAAATACAGTGTCCACCTGTCTTTGGAAAGTGGATTGTATCTCTTTGCTCAACTAACTCAGAGCATTTTCAGCTCACGACTGCTTTAAAGAAAAGAAAAACATACCAAGAACTTCGGGTCTAGTGGTGTCTCCTGTGAGCCTTAAAAAGTGAACAAGGTACCCTTTTATTTCCCTTTGTGCTCATAGCTGACAAGGGGCTAGGCCACAGAATTAGGCTGTCTGCAGAAGATTTTAACTACCAGTTTGGTGGTGTTTGGTGACCTGCAGGGAGTGGAGAACCAGGTTTGCAGTGGGGGAGGGGAGGGCTTTGGTTGACCCAGGCTGTGAACTGTATTGGAAACTGCTAGTCCAGGCTTGGGACAGGGGAAGAGGAGCTCTGGCCCCTCCCATCCCATCCCTTCTGGGTATAATTCTCGTAATTTGTCTTAAAATTAGTGGGAAAATGAGAGGAGCAACTTTCTTTGAAATTTTACCTTTTAATTGGCTTTTGTTTGAATTCTCAAGCTTTGGGGATAACTGAGTGCAGAAATGCTCAAATGAGGTTTGTGTCGAAGGCTATGAGTTGGGGGACATAGTTTTGGAACCTCTTTTCCTATGCCTTCCTATTTCTAAGTATCTTGTTTTATAAATATTAATAAGAGAGTCAACTAATGATGGGTATCCTTTAACAACCTCTCAGCAAGGCTTAAAAAGAAGAAAATTAGCACTAATTCTTATATATTATGTTCTATATAACTGATGCTTGGGAGTTAATTGTGGTTTCTCAGAGTTATATTAATTTATAATTAAAAGTGGATGGATTAGGATATTAGGGAAGAGCTGCCCATAATCCTTATTCATGAAACATGGAATACTAAAGTTGGAAAGGCCCTCATTAGCCCCCACTTTCCATTTTTAAATGCAATTTTATTGAGATATATTCACATACCATATAATCATCCAAAGTATACAGTCAGTGACTCACAATATTATCATATAGTTGTACATTCATCACCACAATTTTTTAATTAATTTTTTAATTAAAAAAAGAAATGCAAACTTTCTTAACTTTTGATAATTCCATTCTACATATATAATCAGTAATTCACAATATCATATAATTGCATATTCATCATCATGATCATTTCTTAGAACATTTGCATCAGTACAGAAAAAGAAATAAAAAGACAAGAGAAAAAAATTCATACATACCATACCCCTTACCCCTCCCTTTCATTGATCACTAGCATTTCAATCTAAATTTATTTTAACATTTATTCCTCCTATTATTTATTTTTATTCCATATGTTTTACTCGTCTGTTGATAAGGTAGATAAAAGGAGCATCAGACACAAAGTTTTCACAATCACACAGTCACATTGCGAAAGCTATAT
>PVIY010064181.1:0-10247 GCA_004026745.1 Myrmecophaga tridactyla | reverse complement strand
GGCAAGTTCTTTCCCATTATATAAAGCTCTACCAAAATGACCTCTTCATGGACAATCCTATATAAAAAGCCACCCTCCACCCTTACATGCTCCATCCCATTCTTCTGCTTGATTACCTTCATACTTATAACAGTATCTGAAGTATGTAATGAATACCTTTCTTAGTTGTTTTACGTCCATCTTCTTGTCCTGGCATGGATATTATTACATCACATTCTTTGAATTTTTTATTCTATCACATTGGCTCTTCCTCCAGAAAGTCCATTACATTTGCCTCTGTTGGCTGTTTCTCTACAATTCAAATGCTGCATTCACCAAAACTTAGTCTCAGCCCTCATCTCTTTTCTACAAGCTAATTTCAGATGACCTTATGCAGGCTTTAAGTTTGATTAAATCTTTAAATAACATCTACCTATTGATGTTTCCTATCCCAGTTCTAGACTTGTATATTCAATTTCCTTCTTAATATCTGCACTCAATAACATTGCAATATTGTTTCTAAAATGGACCTATTTACTTCAACCCTCCAGTATATTCCTCTCTATTTCAGTAAATAGCACTCCATATATCAGTGTCTGAAGCCAACAAACCTAGGAATCACACCATTTCCACTTTCCCACAAATTAATCCTGCTTTGAGGACTTTTAGATTTCTCCATATATATACACATTATATCTTTCCACCTTGTCCCATCTCTACAACTATCGCTGAAGCCATGCTCATCTCTTTCCTCAACTGTTCCCACTTTCACTTTATCCCCTGACTTCCACTCCATTATACAAAGAAGATAGAACGTTCTCTTAAATCACATCATGTCACTCTCTGGGTAAACCTCCCTCAGTGACTTTCCATTGGTCTTAAAATGTAACATAATCTGCTCACCATGCCCTGTTGCCAGGACCAATTTAATTTCACTAGACCTTCCCCTCAGTCATCAAGTTCTGGCCATGCCATATGGCCTCTTCCCTGCTCCTCTGAAATTCCAATTTTTTTTTTTTTGGCCTAAGTGACTTTAAATTTCTTGTTTCTTTGCCTAAATATTATTCGAGTCTTCAAATAACTTTAGACATTGGTAAAACTATCTATCACTTCATTGGATGCTCTTCCCCATATTGTCATTCATTCATTAAAAATATTACTTGCTTTCTATATCCCAAGGGCTCTAATAGACTGAAAAATATCAATTTCTCTCCTTCCTGAAGCTTAGATTCTTGTAGTGAAAATAATTATCCCAAAAGATTATATAGTACTTCATCATTATTTTCCTCTTGGTAATTCTGAAAAACTTAATTAACCCAAATTTTTTGCCATAGAATTTCAAAACTCTAAGACAAGATGGTGTAATTAAAGAGTCTGACTCCATTTTCTATATTTGACCTCCGATATTGCTCAAGCCCCACTCCTCCTTCTTTCTTTTTACCTTGCTTGTGGGCAGGCCAATAAGAAAGCCAGGCACTTCTCATGTGGCTAACCCAGAGGAAGTTCTAACTACCGATGCAGGCTCTGGGTCTTCAGGTCCTACCTCCTAACCTCAGTAACGACCAGTCACCTAGAGACATGAATGAAGCTGATCTGGGTAAGACTAAAGTAAATCAGAATACAAGGTAAAGAATATGGTCCATATTTTAAAACTTCAACTTCCATGTAAGCCCAAAGGAAGAGATGTTTATTTGGTGCAAAATTTATATTTTGGGTAGTGCATTTCCTAATTTAACTTGTATGATCAGCTTAGTTGAACATCATAAATACATGGAAACTTGAATAGGGCATGAGATCTTGTTGGTTTGTACAGGTTAGTGTGATGCCCCAATATATCCCAGAGTAATTTGGACAGTGAACAAAAAAGTATTTGCAAAGTCCCTTTGAGGTCCTGGAAAGAAAGGAGGAAATATTCAAATTCCCCAACTGGGAAATTCCTGATAGTCTCACAAGCATTGGGGACAACCAAACAATCAGCTGAGCCCTGAATCTTGTGGTTCGCCCTTAAGAAACCTAATTCTGCAAAGGAGAATTTGAAATTAAGCCTAAATGTCACCCCCAGAAAGCCTCTTTTGGTGCTCAAATGTGGCCTCTCTCTCTCTCTAAGCCTATTCAAGCAAGTGAATTCACTGCCTTGCCCCTTACATGAGACATGACTCCCAGGGGATGTAAATCTCCCTGACAACATGGGACAGGACTCCCGGGATGAGCTGGGACCCAGTGTCATTGGATTGAAAAAGCCTTCTTGACCAAAAGGGGGAAGAGAGAAATGAGCCAAAATAAATTTTCAGTGTCTGAAAAATTTCGAAGAGTTGAGAGGTTATCCTGGTGATTATTCTTATGCATTATATAGATATCCCTTTCTAGTTTATGATGTATTGGAGTGACTAGAGGGAAGTACCTGAAACTGTTGATCTGTGTTCCAGTAACCTTGATTCTGGGAGATGATTATAAAACTATATAGTTTTTCAAATCTGACTGTATGATTGTGAAAATCTTCTGCCTGATGCTTCTTTTATCCAGGGTATGGACAGATGAGTAAAAAAATGACAAAAATAAGTAAATAATGGGGGGTTAATGGGTAAAATATTGGGTAGATTGAAATACTAGTGGTCAATGAGAGGGGGGATAAAGGATATGGGATGTATGAGTTTTTTTCTTTTTTCTTTTTATTTCTTTTTCTGGAGTGATGCAAATGTTCTAAACATGATCATGCTGATGAATAAGCTATTATGTGGTGATATTGTGAACCACTGATTATATACTGTGTATAAACTGTATGTATGAAGATATCAATAAAATATTATTAAAGACCTCATTGGATAGGGATGAAGTGTGAAAATCATCTGAAACTAACACAAAATATTTCTATGGCCATCAAATAAGGGAATCGTCATTCCCCATTTTTAGTCACTGGTTGTACACTGTGTATGGACTGTACATGTGTGACGATTTCTCAATAAAAATATTTAAAAAAGAAACAGTCACCTACTGCCCTTCCCTGTCCTCCCTGCCATTGTTTCATTTCAAGTCAAATCTGAGTCCTTCTGCTTGGAAAATCCTTTGATTGTTTGCTATCTTTATTTTTATTTACTATCCATTGATGCATATGTGTCATTTGTCCTGACATCCATACTTCCCCGGGTGGGGAACTTCTCAAAATTGGGTGCTCTAATAAAACAATTGACACTGTGAGAAGGAGGCCATGGCAATGATAATAGGTGTTATGTATCTTTCATCTCTTCTTCTTGGCTTATTGATCGAGTCTGTTACAGAATTCATTGGACTTGAACAGGCTCACAGACAATTGCTAGCATGCTTGTTCTCCAGGCTCTGCCTCTTTATGTTGAATCTGCAAGATTTTACCAGCCTTAAATGTAGCCAAACTAAGCTGGTGCTTTTAAGTGGAGAAACAGGGCAGAGAAGCCCAACCTTGAATAAGGTTGACAAAGCAGAAAGAGGAGTAGAGGCTGTGGAACTTGGAATAATGATGGCCTCTTGTTGAGGCACTGCCTCTTGCATTTCTGGAGCACTGCATAAAGGGGTGAGGGTTCCCTAGGCAGCTGCTATGTTGCTATGTGCCATTCAGAGGCCCATACTGCTAATGGCATGGACCCACAATGTTAAATATGCTTCAGCTCAATTCTGTTGCAATATTCTAATCCACAGAAAAGAAAAAATAAATTAAAAATTCTCCTAAAGTATCCGGAATTACAAAGGTAAAGATAAAACTGCTGTAGATAAAGAAAAGAAAATTGTGGTATGACTCAAATTTGGTTCTGTCAAATAAAAATTCCTAAACTGAAATTCAAAGTTTATGATAAGATCATATACTAAAGGAAAAAGGGGGAAATTTGACTTTGCATCCAAGATCTGAACCAGGTACAATAAATTACCTATGGTCAAATCTTTGTTACTATGGGTCTACCTGAGCAAATGAGATTCCTTAAATTTGGTACAGCACCCCCAATATTAATAATACAGGTTAACAATTAGAATCCAGTCTACAAAACCTCCTAAGCCAAAGGATAATTAGCCTAATGGCTTTCTCCTTTAATAGTCCAATTTGACCTTTATTAAGACAGAATAAAAATGACAGTACCTGACTATGAATCATCATAATTCTATTGTGCTTTCTATGAATCTCTAATTACATTATTAAACATTATTAAAATTACAAATTCTATCCAGTTGACCATTGGAAAATACTTTGCTGTCATATTTGGCTAACATGTTCTGGTTAGTGCGCCTTTCAATGGCTGCCAGTTGCAATCCATATTCATCTTTGAAGGTACAGTACACTTTTACTCAGCATCCCATAATACCAGAATAGTCCAGACATCACACCTAAAACCATCACACATAAACTATGGATCCGGTTGTCTCTCAGAATCCAGGTGTGACATTTTATTGATGGTACTCTTTCCATATGAAGATAGCCAAATGTTCATTAAAGAACTTTTAATAATATTAATTGGCTAATTTGGACTTTTGAGATGACTTATTCCTATTTACAAATCTCATTAAAACATTTATGCAGGTACTAAGCCTGTCATTATAAATGAGACCCACCTCAGCTACAAGCCTGAGGCTGCACCATAAAATATATAGCTAGCACTTACTTTAATAATACCACAAGGATCCTTTTTAGATGAGGCCTTAGCTCCCCTTATTCATGCCTTTTGGAACCTAAGACTACTTACTCAAGGTGGCCCATGGATTGCCAATGTAAAAAAATAAAAGGCCTTCTTCAAATCCCACATATTCTCTAATTAGAATGACCCTTGGCCACATATTGGGCTTTAATGGAGACTGAAGTTCACAGCTCCTGGATCAGTGACCCTCAGAAGCTATCTGTCCATTTTGCCTTTGATCATGGAAAGAGTGCACCAGTGGTTGAGCATGAGCACAGAAACCTTCTAGCTAAAATAAAAATGGCATCTTTGGTAAAAAGCAGAACTGGGCAATATGATGTATCCTCTTTTCAGAAAGAAGAGCTATATATATTATTATTATTCTATAATGATCGAAGTATCTTGACTTCGATTATTATAGATAATAGCACCCACCTCTCTTCTGAATATATTAGCCAAGTGAAGGGAGGGAGCATTTGAAAAAACTGAGTAAACAAGCAAGAGTGTTTGTATACTAGTATGCTAATACCACCATCACTCGTGATAAAGTTCAGTGGAAAACAGCTGAGAACATTTCACAAATGATAAAAATTATAGATTAATGGTAATTTACTCACAAAACTCACCAGGAAGATAGATGAGTATATATTACTTATATTTCTCATTTTATGTATCACAAATTTATACATATACATAAATTATGTACTTAAAAGTTCAGCAGGCAGATTTTCAATAAGAAATGATCTTTTAGTCTTGTTTGACATTTAACTACATGTGGAGAAACAGTGGCATTAAAAAGGCTAACTTTGAATTCAAAAAGTTGCCTTGCATGGGGACAATAGAGACTACATAAAGTGACTTATATTTTGCTCTTTTCCATGCTGAGGACATCTTCTATACTAGTTCCAATGAATGCAAAATAATTCAGAGGCTCATTTTAAAGATCGTTTTGGTAATTTTTCCTTAAGAATTTTTAAGACGACGTTTTAGCTTTCTTCTACCTATGGGATTAACTATATTATGTCAACCGTTATTTCATTATAGAAAAGTTACTGTATGAGTGGAAATATTTTCTAAATAAATGCTCCATATCCTAATGATGTTGTAACCAAAGGAATTCTTGATAAACAAAACTTGACAGTAGACATGAAACCAAGATGTTATGAGTATATTTCTT
Organism: Myrmecophaga tridactyla; assembly: GCA_004026745.1. NCBI lineage: Eukaryota > Metazoa > Chordata > Mammalia > Pilosa > Myrmecophagidae > Myrmecophaga > Myrmecophaga tridactyla. The sequence continues at coordinate 4,457 of PVIY010064181.1, read as the reverse complement.
TTTTGTCAAAGGCTGGGTAATCTTTAAACTTCAAAACCAAACCACCAATTAGCAAAAACAAAGTGATTTCAAAATTGTTGAGAGATTTTGCTGATGCTTACCTTTGCTATATTTCAGTTTGCTAGAGGATGGTTCTGTGGAAACCAATCCTATGAGCTGATCCTCCTAACTATAATATGAGTCGCCCATTTTCACCAGTCATTTTCAAAATGCAAGTAGTGGTGGCAGTGGATGTTTGAAGAACAGATGGGGGTTGACTATCTCTTTGTAAGTCTTTGCATAGGTAGCCATCTCAAAAACATCTCAAAATAAGTATTTACAGTGGATTATCTTTGAATAGGAAAGCAGAAATACTTTTCTAAGCACTTGTAGATAGATTTTTAGTTAAGATTATTGTATTGAGAAACACAAAATTTTCTCAGTTGCCTCCCCAAGCACAAGAACCTTGTAACTCCTATTAAGCTTACATTGATATGTTCCAATTCAAACATTTTTGAAAATATATTATTCCTAGGAGGGAATATTGCAGATGCAGTATTGTGAATCATGATAAAATGTTTCACCTGAGCAACTGATTTAATAGGATTTCTGTTAACTTTCGTATTTCAGCAAGAACTTCTAGCATATCTTTCATATTAAAATTTTGCTTGAGAAGAAAGAAACGGTGTTTGTGAGATTCTGCTTCCATCAGAAGACACTTTGACATTATTCATGTGGAAAATATTTATGTGCAAATAACAAACACATAAAATTAAACCATGTTGTTTTGGTAACCACTTCCATGTATTGTATGACAGTTAAGTGGTAACTAATGCATTATGAGGCAATTTTTTCCCCATAAAGCTAAATATTTTCCATATTTTGCTTCTATTTTTCAAATGAAAAAATTCAGAGAGTGGTAGAATGCTTTGGAAATAAAAAAAGATGTTTTGACCTTCAGAGCAAACAATTTTATTAATATTCAGTAACATACACATCCAAAGAATGGCCATCACCATATTTGCTACATTCTCCTCACTTATTTTATAGGAATAAGAAATCACTTACATATTGTTCAAAATGGATATAATCTTGTAAAATAATATGAGCTTTTCTTAACTCATAGATATTTGAGAAAAAAATACATTAACTAAAAATTAACTACCCTCTATAAAGAAAATTTTATAATCTGCTTAAAAATAATCTTTAAATTTAACCTTTGTAATGCTAAGTTAATTCCATCTTAAAATGTTCAATTTGAGAATGCTCACAAGCTTAAAATTTAATATTCAAATTCTACATATGACTCAGATATTTATTCTAATACTTTATGTGAAGAAATAGTGTTAAAAGATAAGATAATAACCCCATAACCTATGATTTGAAATACTTTATAAATTTGCTGTTTTTGCTTAATCACACTTAAAATAGCTTGCATGTAAGGAAATCTTTTTTGCCCTACTAGCACCCTACTGCAAACACATTTATTCTAAATCAGTTTTTCAACATGCTTTATTCTATTTTGTGGGAAGTTTACAGGGGAAAAAAGTCAACACTGGGCGGTGCAATGGTGGCTCAGTGGCAGAATTCTCACCTGCCATGCCGGAGACCCGGGTTCATTTCCTGGTGCCTGCCCATGCAAAAAAAAAAAAAAAGTCAATACATTTGACTGTCCTCCTGAACATTTTAACTTGACCTCTGGTGCATGAGTGGAGGGAAAGTTCTCTTATCACTTATTTACTCATTCAACAAATATTTCTGAAGCAACAGCTATATACTAAGACCTCTGTGCTAGGTATAATGGTGAAAGAAACAGGCATGATACCTAGAGCTATTCTATCTGGAAATTGAGCATCACAATTTTAAAGCTACAAAGAAAAGAAAATAGAAACCACATGGGGAAGAGATGGAAGGCACTGTTGTTTCAAAATTCAGACATCAGAAAGAAACCTCTGTGGCATATTTTTTTTTATATTGTAAATAGCCAAAAATTTATTTTAGCTTTTGGAAAAACAATATATTTCACTCATATGTGATAGAGAATTTTAGCTTTAGATGCTTATATTTTTATAACTGCTGTTTATATTTCAAAACCTTAAATTCTCCAAATTCATAGTTGCCATGAGTAACTATTAGTTCTAGTTTACAAATAATTCACTCCAGACAATATAGACATTGAACTGTCTATTGACAGAGTATATAGGCATGCTTTGAATGCAGTCACAGATACTATATGATTTTCCCATAGCATAACAAGTAGTGTAGGTCAAAGAAAGCATGCTCTGCATCTCTGTGATTAACTTATTTCACTGGGCTTGAACTTTAACCACAATTCAAATAAAATATAAACACTCTATCTCCTAACTCCATTTACTGGATTCTACTTTAATTTGAGTGCAATGCCATTTTTTCTCCCAAAGTTTCAAGCATGACGTTTGTTTTACTTAATCCGAAGTGAGACGTAGACTATTAAGCTTCTTGACACATTCATATAACACTAAGTTCCATGTAAGTAAAAGATACTTAATTTTGAAAGTTCAGTTGCATCAAAACTCTCATCTCTTGTTTTGTTTACTAAGATCTTTGTTTCAGGAATTAATCAAAGAGTGCAGCCTGTTAGGTAGCGTTGTGCCTTCTGATATATTAGGAATCAGGAGAATCCATTTACTGTCTTTCTAAACTGAAAGCATTTAAAGTTAGTATTATATGTTGAACGACAATTTCTAATCAGAATGTAAAAGGAGATTATGTGACTAGATTAATCATTTAAGTGATATGACTTGATTATCATTAATTGTTTATATCTCTTGACAACTTATGTACAAACATTCCCTACTCAAACCCATGATTGTTGCCAAAGCTCTCTTCATTTAAGCTTCTGATGTGTAACCAATCTTCTCTTGACTAGAAGCAGAGGCTGCTCCTATCACCCAGTGCCTCAAACTTCACAAAGTGGGAATATCTGAATCACCTGAACCACCTCAAATTTACAGTCAAGTCACTGTCACCCTTACCATTCATCCCTTCATTTGTAAAGACTGCCTTTTGGACCCAATCACTTTATTAGAAAGAGTTCTTATTTGCAAGCAACAAAAGCCATTGTGAATAAAACAAGTATTAAATGAATTTATTAAAAGGATAACGGATGGTTCCAAAAATCACAGAGAGGACTGGAGAGCCCAACTAAAGATTCCCTAGCTCAGAACTCTACCCCAGATCCAGCAATCAGTGGAATATCCTGATACTGATGCTGCCAATGATCCCTGGACTCTAAATCTCTAACTACTGACCCCTCAAATTGGATCCACCACCAGCGTGTTGTCCCAAGAACCTGAATTCTATCTCAAGAAACTAAAATTGTCCCAGGAACTTAATATCGTCCTGGGCACCTAAAACCGGGGCTGTCTCTAGTGAGATTTCACAGTAGCTCCCTTTCTTTCCATTTCTCTCTCTTAATTTCAGGTCTCAGCCGAGATGTTATGCAGAACGTAGGTCAGGCATACATGCCACTTTCCTCATTTCTAGTTTGGAATTCCCCACGGTAAGGCAGTCCAAATGGGACACTACAAAACAACAACAATGACAACAAAAACAGACATATGTCCACCGCAATCATCCACAATTCTTCCCTAAATTTAGGATCTGATTCAAGATGTTTTTGAATTTAACATACCCTGTTATAAAATGTTTGTTTTTAAATCAGTGGAGAAGGAATAGACGTTTCTTGAAATTTGAGTTTTCTTTATCCAGGTACTAGATTGAGTTTGTTTCTTAGCTTCATTTAGACATGAGCCACCTGATTGTTGATTTACCTACTTGATTGCTATTTGCAATGCCCCAAATTTGAAATTTGTTTGATAACCTGCCCTAAGCTTTTTGCTGTGCTATAATTTAGCTTCCTCAGGGTTGGAAAATTTATATTCTTGAAAAGCACTTCTTGGATTATAGCTAATAATAAAAATGGTCAGATAACCAAGATCTGAATATATTTGAGTCTACAGAGTACAAACATTACTATAACTCAACTGAGATGATAAAGTATATTTTTTCACACCAGTGCTAGAACGCTTTTGTTTAGATTTATGGAAGTCGGTTGCCCATCGATATCTCTTGGACACCAAATTGAAGAGCTTAACCAACGTGCTGTTCAGAGCGAAATCCTCCACCAGTGGCCCCTGCTGTGAGTGAAATTGACTTAGATTATAAAATCCACAGGTCAGGGGTAAGTCACATCACTGCAAGAGTGTCCCCTGCTAGCTGCAAGTCACCATCACCATGAGAACAAAATAGAAAAACAAGAGAATAGCACATAAACAACAGAAACCTAAAACAAAATAACTACAATAGAATTTCTGTGCTTGTAGCATTGAAATTCTGCTGTATGAGAGAGGTTGTGGGTATTTAATTATAAGTTGATCCTTTGTCGAAGATTTTTTTAGCAGTTTTATAGAAATGGCCATATTTTAAAATTTCATGAA
>PVIY010064180.1:0-10244 GCA_004026745.1 Myrmecophaga tridactyla | reverse complement strand
TGTCCACTGTAGGATTCACCTAGTTATACAGTCCCAATTTCTATCATCCATCTTTCCTTCTGATTTCATACATGACATTAGCCTTCTCTTAGAACAATACTCATACTCATCTTTGTTCATCATACTTACAATATTGTGCTACCACCACACAATACTGTGTTATCCATTTCTGAATCTTTACAGTCAATCCTGTTGAACATTTCTGTACTCCTTCACCATCAAATGCTCAATCTCTACCCTCTTCCTATTTCCTTATAACCTATGTTCTCAGTGATTTTTGCTCATTATAGTTAGTTCATATTAGTGGGACCATAAATTATTTGTCCATTTGTTTCTTGCTTTCTATGGCTCCGAGTATACACCTGTGTATTAGTTTGTAAGTTGTCAGAATGCAATATACCAGAAAAAGAATGGCTTTTATAAAGGAATTTAATGTTACAATTTTACAGTTTTAAACTGATGAAAATGTCCAAACTAAGGCATCCAGGGAAAGACACCTTAATCCAAGAAAGGTCAACGCATCTGGAACACCTCTGTTCAGTGGGAAGGTGTGCTTGTCCCTTGCTGGTCTTTTGCTTTTGGGCGCCATTGCTTTCAGCCTCTATATCTGTGAGGGGTCCTCAGTTTGCTTTTCTGGGGTTGGCTTTCATCATTGCCTTCCTTTGGATTTCTCCAGGTTTAGCTTTCTTAGCATCTCATCGTGATGTTTGATGAGATCCAAGCATTTCAGAACATCTGTGTCACTATTTTGTTAAGCAACTGTTCTAGAAGTATCTCTGTCATTTCTGAAGTTTCTCCAAAATATTTCCCCTTCTAAAGACTCTAATATACCAAGCCAGACCAACCTGGAACCGGTGTAGACACATCTCCATCTAATCAAAAGGCCACAGCCACCCTTGGACATGCCATATCTCCATGGAGATAGTGTAATCAAAAGTTTCCAACCTACAATATTGAATTAGTATTAAAAGAAATGGCTACCTCCACAAGATTGAATCAGGATTAAAACATGGCTTTTCTGGGGGTACATAATACTTTCAAACTAGCACATTCCACCATCTGGATCCCCCAAAAGACATGTTTTATCCATATACAAAATACATTCACTCCATCACAGTATCACAATGCCTTAAAACATTTCAGTACTATACAAAGCCTTAAAACATTTCAGTTATATACAAATATAATACACAGTTAGAACAATGCAAAATTTCATCAAAGTCAGCTACAGGCATGGTCTGTTCTAAGGCAAAAATTCTCCTTTGGGTTGGACTTGTGAAACTCAGAGCAAGTTATCTGCTGTCAAAATACAAAGAAGGGACAGTCATAGGATACAGATTCCCACTAGCATAGGGAGAAATCGAAAGATAAACAGGGGTCACAAACTCCATTGGACTTCAAAGTCTGAGAGTCATTTATCCTTGGAGCTTTATAAAGCAGCAGTCCCACCCTTTCCAAGGGCCTTTGCAGTGGCCTTGCTCTGTCTCCAAATGCTGAGATGTGCTACAACACTAGGGTTCATTGGCAAGAGCACCATTTTCTCAGCTCCACCCTCTCCATACATCAGGGCAGCACCCAGGATCTCTGCCATCTTTGGGGTACAAACTCAGCCCCTCCAGAAAATGGGATAGCAGACAGGCTGCCCACAATCCCCACTCCACCCTCTCTGAGGCCTGAGGTGGCACAAATGTTCCAGAACAATGAAGCTGAAGACCCACACTCTGCTCCCAGGGCAAACTTACCCTTTCTACTTTGTATAGGTGCATCCACTCTCCTGGCACAAAGATTCCTGACTCCAGACCTTAAATCCCATGGTTCTGCCTCTGAAGACATTTACCATTAGATAATAGGATGTTTCACTGTGTTATCCATTTCTGAATCTATCCACAAATCCTTTCTGGATAACTTGATCTCCAACTCTGGCTTTTCTGAAATGGCTGACAGCTTCCATGTTTGCTTAAATCTTTATGTGGGGCCCTATTCACTGATAACTCACTTTCTGGAAGTCCAGAATTTTCCACACCATCAATGTCTGTTTTCTTTGTACCCCAGACTTTTTCTTTGCCAACCTATTACAGGGTTCATTGATTTAATTCATTTTCTTAAAGAACGAACTTCTGGTTTTGTTGATTCTCACTATTGTTTTCAAGTTCTCAATTTCATTTATTTCTGCTCTAATCTTTGCTATTTCCTTCCTTCTCTTTACTTTGTGGTTGACTTGCTGTTCTATCTCTAGTTCCTCCTGATAAGCAGTTGATTCCTCTATTTTTGCTGTTTCTTCTTCTTTTTATATCTTGCATTCCCAATTTCATTTGTTTGAGATATTTACTGAATTATTCTGCAATTTCTCCCTTGACCTTCTAGTTGTGTAAAGTGTATTGTTTAGCCTCCACATATTTTTGAATTTTTCAGTCTTCCATCTGTTATTGATTTCCAGCTTCATTTAATTATGATATGAGAAAATGTTTTGTATAATTTTAATCATTTAAAATTTATTGAAACTTTCTGCTTTGTGACCAAATATGTGGTCTATCCTGGAGAATGATCTATGAGAATTATTTAGCATATTTTTCAAGATATTTGTTACCTTATTGATCTCTGTCTAGTAGTCCTATCCATTGATGAGAATGGTGTATTGAAGTCTTCAACTATTATTTTAGAAGTGTCTACTTCTCCCTTCAGTGTTGTTTGTGTTTGCCTAATGTATTTTTGGGCACTGTGGCTTGTTGCATAAATATTTATGATTCTTATATCTTCTTGATGAATTGTTCCTTTTATTCATAAGTAATATTCTTCTTTGTCACTTTTATTTGTTTTACATTTGATGTCTAATTTGTCTGATATTAGTATAACTATGTCTGCTTTTTATGCTTTTTGTTTGTGTGAAATATATTTTCCAACCTTTTACTTTCATTATAATTTTGTCCTTGGGTCTAAAGTGATTCTCCTATAGACTCATGTATATTGGTCCTATTTTTTTTATTTTTTATTAATAAAATCTATCAACATACAACATGAGCATTCTTAGCATATGAACATTCCATATTTGGTGTGCAATCAATGGCTCACAATATCATCACATAATTGTATATTCATCACCATGATCATTTCTCAGAACCTTTATATCACTCCAGGAAAAGAAATATAAAGAACAAACTCATTTATACACACTACTTACCCCTACCTCTCATTGACCACTAGTATTTCTCTCTACCCAATTTATTTTAACATTTGTTCCCTCTATTATTTATTTATTTTTAATACATATTTTTTACTTATCTATCTGTGCTGGTTTGAAAGGATGTATGTACCCTAGAAAAGCCATGTTTTAATCAAAATCCCATTTCATAAAGGTAGAATAATCCCTATTCAATTCTGTATCTTTGAAACTGTAATCAGATCATCTCTTTGGAGATGTGATTTAATCAAGAGTGAAGACATGTCTCCACCCATTTGAGTGGGTCTTGAAAGGTTTCTGGAGTCCTGTAAAAGAGGAAACATTTTGGAGAATGAAGGAGATTCAGAGAGAGCAGAGAATGCTGCAGCATCATGAAGCAGAGTTGACAGCCAGCGAGCTTTGGAGATAAAGAAGGAAAACGCCTCCTGGGGGACTTCATGAAACAGGAAGCCAGGAGAGAAAGCTAGCAGATGATGCCATGCTCACCATTCCAGCTGAGAGAGAAACTGTGACTATGTTCAACATGTGCCTTCTCACTTGAGAAAGAAACCCTGAACTTCATCAGCCTTTTTCAACCAAGATATCTTTCCCTGGATGCCTTTGATTGGACATTTCTACAGACTTGTTTTAATTGGGACATTTTCTCAGCCATAGAACTGTACACTAGCAACTTATTAAAGTCCCCTTTTTGAAAGCCATTCGCTTCTGGTATATGGCATTCTTGCAGCTAGCAAACTAGAACACTATCTGTACCATAGATAAAAGGAGCATCCAAACAAGGTTTTCAAAATCACATAGTCACTTGTGAAAACTATATCAGTATGCAATCATCTTAAAGAAACATGGCAACTGGAACATAACTCTACAGTTTCAGGTACTTCCCTCTAGCCTCTCTAATAAACCTTTAATCTAAAAAGAGGCTATCTATATACTGCATAAGAATAGCCTCCAGGATAACTTCTTGACTCTATTTGAAACTCTCAGCCACTGACACTTTATTTTGTCTCATTTCTCTCTTCCCCCTTTCAGTCAAGAAGGTTTTCTCAATCCCTTGATGCTGCATCATACATCATAACTTGTTCTAGGATTTCTGTCCCACGTTGCCAGGGAGGTTTACACCCCTGGGAGTCATGTCCCACATAGAGAGGGGGATGGCAGTGACTTTGCTTGCCATGTTGGCTGAGAGATAGGCCACATCTGAGCAACAAAAGAGGTTCACTGGGGGTGACTCTTAGGCCTAATTTTAAGTGGGCTTAGCCTATTCTTTGCAGGGATATGTTTCAAATGAACAAACCCCAAGATTGAAGGTTCAGCCTATTGATTTTGTTGTCCTCATTGCTTGCAAGAATATCAGGTCTTCTCCATATGGGGAAGTTGAATTTTCCCTCTTCTCACCTTTCCCCAAGGGGACTTTGCAAATACTTTTTTTTTCACTGTTCAAATCACTCTGGAATTTATCAGTGCATCACTCTGAAGAAACCTAAAAACCTCATGCCAGGCACTTATGTGTTCAATTCAACTGTCCATATAAGCTATAATAGGAGATGCACTTTCTTGACCCACTGGTTGTTTAAGAGTGTGTTGTTTAGCCTTCATATATTTGTTAATTTTCTATCTCTCTGCATGTTATTGATGTCCAATGTCATTCCATTAAGATCTGAGAAAGCGTTTTGTATAATTTCCATCTTTTTACATTTATTGAGACTTGCTTTGTGACCTAATGTATGTTCTACCCTTGAGAATGTTCCATGAGCACTTGATAAAAATATGTATCTTGCTATTGTGGGGGGTGATGTTCTATAAATATCTGTCAAGTCTAACTCATTTATCATATTATTCAAAATCAGTTTGCTTATTGATCCTCTGTCTAGATGTTCTATGCATTGAAGACAGCTGGGAATTAAAGTATCCAACTATTATGGTAGAGGTGTCTGTTTCTCCCTTCAGTGTTGTCAGTCTTTACCTCAAGTATTTTTGGACCACTCTGGCTTGGTGCATAAATATTTATGATTTCTATGTCTTTCTGTTGAACTGCTCCTTTTATTAATACATAGTGTCCTTCTTTGACCCTTCTGTCTTACATTTGAAGTCTAATTTGTTGGGTATAAGTATAGCTACCACTGCTGTTTTCTGGTTGTTGTTTGAATGAAATATCTTTTGTCCACTTTTTTCTTTCAACCTATATTTGTCTATGGGTCTAAAGTGATTTTCCTGTAGATAGCATGCAAATGGCTCCTGTTTTTAAATCCATTCTGCCAGTCTATGGTTTTTGATTGGGGAGTTTAATCCATTAACATTTAATGTTATTATTGTAAAGGCAGTACTTTGTTCTACTATTTTGTTATTCAGATTTAATATGTCATATCTAATTTTTCCCTCTTTTTGCCTGCTAGTCTTCATTTCTACACTCTTCTCTAGACCTTTCTCTCTTGCCTTTTCCTGGGTGCCTGCAGCACTTCCTTTACTATTTATTGTAGAGTCAGTCTCTTAGTCACAAATTCTCTCAGTATTTGTTTGTCTAAAATATTTGAATCTCCCCTTCATTATTGAAGGACAGTGTGTTAGAGTTCTCTAGAGAAACAGAATCAACAGGAAATATTTGTAAATATAAAATTTATAAAAGTGTCTCGGGTAACCATGGAAACATAAAGTCCAAAATCTATAGGGCAGGCTGTGAAGCTGACAATTCTGATGAAGGGTCTGGACAAACTCCACAGGAGAGGATTGCTGGCCAAAGAAGGAAGAGAGCCTATCTTTTCTGATTCCTCCTTAAAAGACTTCCAGTGATTAGACTAAGCATCACTCATTGCAGAAGACACTCCCCTTGGCTGATTACAAATGGAATCAGCTGTGGATGCAGTTGACATGATAATGATTTAATTCTATGAAATGTCCTCATAGCAACAGATGGGCCAGCACTTGCCCAGCCAGACAAACAAGTACCACCATTTGGCCAAGTTGACACGTGAACCTGACCATGACAGACAGTATTGTTGGGTACAGAATTCTTTGGGGCATCTTTTTTCTTTCAGAACCTTAAATATATCAGCCCCCTTCCTTCTTGCCCCCATGGTTTCTGCTCAGAAATCAACATGGTCTTATTGAACTTCCCTTGTATGTGATGGATTGCTTTTTCTCTTGGTGTTTTCAACATTCTCTCTTTGTCTTTGAAATTTGACAGTCTGATCACTAGGTATCCTGGAGTATATCTATTTGGATCTATTCTGTTTTGGGTACACTGCACTTCTTGGATCTGTAATTTTGTCTTTTGTAAATTATGGGAATTTTTGAGTGATTATATCTTCGATTAGTCTTTCTGCTCCTTTCACCCACTCTTCTCCTTCTGGGACACCCATAACATGTATATTCATGAGCTTCATGTTGTCATTCAGTTACATGAGACCCTGCTTATATTTTTCCATTCTTTTCCCTAAATTTGCCTTTCTGTGTCAGATTTCAGGTGTCCAGTTCACTAGTTTACTAATCATTTCATCAATCTCTTCAAATCTATTGTTGTCAGTTTCCATTGTTTTTTTTATCTGTTCTATTGTGCCTTTGATTCCCATAAGTTCTGCAGCTTCTTTTTTCAAGTTTTTGAGTTCCTTTTTATATTCCCCCAATGTCTTCTTTATATTCTCCATCAACTCATTGATTTGACTTTTTATGAGACTTTGTAGGCCTGTTCAAACATCCTGAATTGTTTGTTTCAACTCCAGTATCTCATTTGAAGTGTTGGTTTTGTACTTTGACTGGACCATATCTTCAATTTTCTTAGTATGACTTGTTTTGTTTTGTTTTTTTTTTCTTCTGGCACCTAGGCATTTGATTTTTGTAATTAGTTTATTCTGGAAGCTGTTTCCTCTTCTTTACCTAGGGTTTTCTTGCTGGATGGCTTTGGTCTCTATCTGTTGTTTGACATTAAGGTAAACTTATTCTAGACTTCTAGCATAGATTCTGTTTAATTGAACATAATTTTCCAGTTCTTATTTTTCTATTTCTTGCCTTGCCTATATGGAGCCTTTTCTTTCTTTTTTTTCTTTTTGAGGAGGGTCTCCTCAGATATTATAGACCCCAGTCAAATTTTACCAGACCATACAGAGCCATGTCTCAGGATGAGAGAGTAGCCAGCATCAGTTTTCCTTGAGGGTGAGACCCAGCAGATTGTCAGACTTTCCTATGAAGCATCAAGACACTGTGCTTTTCCTATCCTGCCTAGCATGTGGCACTTTTCTGCCTACAGCTTCCCACCAGTTTAAAGTGATGTGATGTCTTTAATTTCAGCAGTCTCTCATTGCCAGGTGCATGGTTGAGACAGAGGTGAGGGAGTAGGTGGGCTCTGATTGCTTCTGTTTTCCAGTGCTGGGAGCTAGGATTCCTTAAAGGAGGGATTTCACTAGAGATGGGCCCCATTACCCTTTTCTTGGGGAAGATATGGCCTTTAGGGAAGTAACCCCTTTTAGTTAAATAGTTACTTTGTTTCTCAGACTTGCCTTAGTTCCACCCTTGCCTGGGGCAGAGCTGAAGCCTGACCATGCTTCCAGTTCTATACAATGAGTAAAAAGAAGGAGTAAAGAAGGAGTAAAAAGTTTTAAAGGAGTAAAAAAAAGCCTTTTCAGAGCCAGACCCCTTTTCCTTGGGTTTGCCAATCAAGAGTTTAAATTGGTTCATGGCTGTATGTATGTCAAAGCTCTATGTGCCCTCTTTTCCTGAGGTCCAGCCCTTTCCAGGATTTTATGCTGTTCCACTCAAAAAGACTCTGTTTTTTTTTTTTTTTTTTTTTTTTTCTGTCAGCCCTGGTTTCTCTCTGCTGGAGCAAATACTCCTAGTTCCTTTAGTGTTTATTCCAGATTTATTTGAACTAAAGGCTTGTTTTCAGTAGTCAGAATTTATTAATTCCCCAGTTGGAGTTTGGTTGAGCAAAGCCCTTGCTACTAGTGAAGTCTGTTTCTTTCCCCTCAGGGAAGCAGCCTGCCATGCCCATGGGGATTGGGTGCCAGCCTCTGTATTCTGGGGGATTTACAGTTCTGTGTGGGATCTCAGCTGTTCCCCCAGAGTTGTTCTGTACCATTTCTGGCTATTTACAAGCCGTTCTGGAGGAAAAACTAAATTTTACACCTCACTATGCCACCATCTTGTCCCCCCTTATTTTGAATTTTGAAAGAATATTTTGTTTGTCTTCCATATCACCATTTTTGATTTGCTACAGCATCACATTTTTGGGGATTTTGAGGTTTGACTTATAATTACATTTTAGCTTCTTTGCAAATATTATTATATTAACCATATCTCTTTTGTTCCTTTTCTTATATTCTTGCTTCCTTTTATTTCTCCTTCTTGCTATAATCAGCTTGTACTTTGAGTGGCAGTACATTTCCCTTTTAATAAATCTCCACGTTTTTTAAAACATTGAATTTGCCAAGAATTCTCTCACATTTACAAATGTATTTGGCATTTTTCAGAAACAGATTTTTCTTCTTTTTCTTTTCTTCTTCTTTCTTTTTTTCCTTGCTTGCATTATTTCTTATTTTTTTGTGCATTGGATGCTGGTTATTTTTCACATATATTATTTTGCATTGTTATATATGCTTTGTACTCATTTTTTCTATATGATTTCTCCTTTCCTCTTTGTGATCCCCTAATTTTCCTCAAAGTTACATGTAGAACAGACAGTGCTATATAGCTCCCATTATTAATTTTTCTCTGTGTGACATATTCCATTTACCTTCTTCCTGTTTATTTTTATCATCTGACCTAAAAGAATCAGTGAAAAGTTAAGAATTATCAACATTTTCCCTAAGAGGGTTGTGTATGTGTATGTTATGTCAAAATCTATGGAACTACCACTTTTGAGTGTGACCTCATGTATCTATTAGAGATACATTATTATCTCTATTATTATTAGAGCTGCATCCACAGCTGATTCCATTTGTAATCAGCCAAAGAGCATGTCTTCTGCAATGAGTGATGCTTAGTCTAATCACTGGAAGCCTTCTAAGGAGGATTCAGAAGAGACAGGCTCTCTTCCTGCTTTGGCCAGCAATCCTCTCCTGTGGAGTTCATCCAGACCTTCCATCGGAATCTTTGGCTTCACAGCCTGCCCTGCAGATTTTGGATTCTGCATTCCCAAGGTTACTTGAGACACTTTTATGAATTTTATATTTGTGAGTGTTTTCTGTTGATTCTGTTTCTCTAGAGAACCCTAACTAATATGATGATCATGCATGAAAACATCACACAAGACTATTTCACAAATTAAAACATATGAGTATAGAGAAATAGCAGCCAACTTTCTTTAAAAAACATCAAAGCAAAGCAAACAAAAAGAAGCCACAACCCTAGTCACTGAATCAGGTTAGAAAATGGTGAAGATTCAAAACCCCTTTCTACAATTTTCAGGTGTGCTCAATTTCTTGAAGAGAGTCCTTCACAGGATTGGTGCTGATGATAATTACTTTCACTTTCATTTTTTTCTTTGTTTCTTCGTATTTATTTTCTAAAGGTAAATCCACTTCCTTTTATTGTTGGGGGCTTTTTAGAAATCCTTGTGTTAGATTCTTTGCAATTTTAATGTTTTTCATGATGGCGAGTGCTTTCATTGTATATTGTCTATCCATGAGTGTTTTCATTGTATATTGTCTATCCATGAGTGTTTTATCCATGAGTGGTGACTTTTGTAGACGATTTTTAAATCCAAAAGGCTCCAGCTCCATCTATCTAGCTACATTAGTTTCCACTTTTGCATCTTTCTATTCCCCCAAAGTTACTGAAAATTACCATCAAATGATGGCCTGATTCTGATTCTCTTCATTAATTTGGATACAATTTCTACCATTTACAACAAATTTTGTTTGGATTTTCAGATGAAGAAATTATCCACTATGTATAATTTATCATCTTTAACAAAAAAAGGCCATTGTTTGTATCTCTGCAGGTAATTCCCCTCTTATTTAAAGTAGAAATTTAATAAAGTAAGATGTACATGTAAAGGTATGAGATGTGATTTATTGACATTTTTCTTGCCACCATGGACACCCTAAATGCCCAAATCTATATTTTTCTTCAAGGT
>PVIY010064179.1:0-10243 GCA_004026745.1 Myrmecophaga tridactyla | reverse complement strand
TCAAAAATTTGCATTAAAAAAGGAGAATCCTTGGCTGAGTTTTTTCTTTCAATTTTTTACATATACCACACCAGCACCTTCCCTCATGCCATGGTTTTTGATGGGAAATCAGTACTCATTCTTATTGCAGTCCCTTTCTTTGTGACAAATTGATTTTCTCTTGCTGTTTTCAGGATTCTGTATCTTTGGCATTTGACAATTTGGTAAGTGTGGTCTTGGAGGAGGTCTGTTAGGATTTACTTTGGAGTACATTGAGTATCTTGGACATATATACTTATATCTTTCATTTGAGTTGGGGAATTTTTGCCCATTATTTCCCCCAATATTCTTTCTGTACCTTTTCTCTTCTCTTCTCCTTCTGAGATACGGTTGATGTGTATGTTTGCATGCTTCATGCTGTCATCCATATCTCTGAGACCCTGCTCAAATTCTCCATTCTTTTTGAGTATCTGATTTTCAATGTTCTATCTTCTAATTTGTTGATTCTCTCTTCTGCCTGCTCAAATCTGTTCTTTTATGCCCTTAGTGTATTTTTAGTCACTTCTATTGTACATTTTATTCCAATAAATTCTGTTATGTTTCTTTTCATTCATTCAAATTCTTCTTTATGCTCACCCTGTGTCTTCTTAATACCTTTTGTCTCTTTAACCATATTTTCCATTTTCTTCTTGAATTGATTTAGAGGGCTTTACTTTTAACCTTCTTGACTAGTTCTTCCAAATTCTATCTCCTCCAAAGTTTTAATTCATTCCTTTGGGCTATCACTTTCTGTTTCTTTGTATGGTATGTAATTCCTTGTTGATGTCTAGGTATCTGATTATCTTGATGAGTTTACTCTGGAAGTCAGTTTTTCAATCTTGCTTAGGGTTTTATTGTTGATTGGCTTTGTGTTTTAAAGCCCTTCTTTGAGAGTTCAACTCTTTTTCAGCCCTTTAGAATTGCGTGCATTAAACTAATCAGGTTTATTCAGCTCTTCTTCATGAATACTTGCCCTGGATATGTAGTACAATATTTAAAATTACACTGTGCAATTGTTTTAACTCCAGGAGAAAGCTTCCTTTCCTCTGTTTATTTTCTGGGTACTTGGTCTGCTCTGTTTTTTGCTTTGTCTCTATAGTTTTTTTTTGTACTCTTGTTTTATTTTCTCTAGCTTCTTTTGCCTAGAGGGCAAATTCTGGGAGCAGAGTCAGCCCAGAACAGACTTTCCAGTCCCATTTTCAGCAAAAACAGATTTTGAGGTCCGTGAATGGGGAACAGACCAGTTTCAAAGAGCCCTGAGGAGAGAGTCAAGAAAGACACAAAAATCCTTTTTGATACTTCCCCCAAAACTTCACTTTCCAGAGCACCCCAGCAGGTTATGCTCTTCAGCAAAATGTTCCCCACAGGTCTAAGGATAGCCTTTATCTTTAAACCTCCACCACCTTTGCCTTGTCAAGAATAGGGTTAAAACAGTGGCTGTGATGGTCCTTTTATAGGGTGGTATAAAAAATGATTGAGAGTGGTGTCCAGCAATATAAATCACCAAACAAAAACATGATCAATGCTCAGCCATGTACCAGTTCCCCATTCTTGGGGAGGAGGATTTCCAGTCCCTCTCCATCCACAGCAGCTAGCTGGAACTAGACCTGAGGGAGCTCTCTTTGACAGCAGGGAATGTATGCCATCAGCCATCATGGAATAAGTTCTTTTTACTGTAGTTTTGAGTCTCACCATCCCACTCTTCCTTTATACTGTGGTCCTCTAGCCTTCATTTCTTCATATAGTTTTTGGCTGCCTACTAGTTGTCTTGGAGGAGGAGTGAGTCCTGGTGCTCTCTACTCCACCAGCTTCCCCACCCTGAGCCTCATCAGGTTTTAATGGATCATGCTTTTTATGTTTTGGTTAAGATATTATGGCTTAAACCAATATTAACATTCATATTGGTTAATTTTTGTACATAGAACATGGTGTGGATAGAAGTTCATTTTATGTAATGTGGATATTCAATTCTTCTGTGACATTTCTTGAAAAGATTATCCTTCACCAGTGAATTGTTTTTCCATCTCCATCAAATATCTGTTGACCAAAGATATAAGGGATGACTTCAGGTGACTCAATTCTTACATCTATCTTAATACAAATATCATATTCTCTTAATTAATGTATCTCTATTTTAATGTTAAAGTCAGATGGTGTTTCAGTTTGCTAAAGCTGCTTTACCAGAAATGGATTGGCTTTTATAAAGGGAATTTATTAGGTTATAATTTTACTGTTTTAAGGCCATGAAAATGCTGAATTTAAGTCATCAACAAGATAATATCTGGATTCTGAAGAAAGGCCACAAGCATTTGGGACACCTCTGTTAGCTGGGAAGGCATGTGGCTGATATATGCTGGTCTTGATCCTGGTTCCATTGCTTTCAGCTTCTGATTCCAGTGACTTCCTCTCTAAGTGTCTGTGGGTCCTCATTTAGCGTCTCTGGGGCAAATTTTGGGTTTCATCTCTTACCTTAGCATTTCCTGGGGCTGGAGATTCTTGTCTTCAAGCATCATTGTCTGAGAGTTGTCCAAAACTGTTTTCCTCTTAAAGGACTCCAGTAAGCTGAGAAAGACCCACCTTGAATGGGTGGGGTCACATCTCTATGGTAACAATCTAATCAAAATGTCCCTCCCAATAATGGGTCTGCCCTCACAAGATTGTATTAGAAGAACATGGTGTTCTGGGGTGCATAACTATTTCAAAACACTGCATTCAGGATGGGTCCTACAAACTTGTTCACTTCTAGAGTCAATCAGTTATTCTAGGTCTTTTTCATTTCCATTTTAAGTTATAATCAGCTTATCAATTTTTACATAAATTATGGTTGGATTTTTATTGGAATTGCACTGATCTGGATAGAATTGAAGTCAACAATATTTAATGTTTCAACCTGTGAGGGTGGTTTATATCTTCATTTATATGTGTCTTTTCAAATATTTCTCAACAAAATTTGTAGCTCTTAGTGTCTAGGTATTTCACATCTTTTGTCAGATTTGGGTCTACATATTTCATATTTTAGGTGCAGTTTTGAATTTGAAGTGGTATGCATGGACATCCTTGCCTTATGTCTGATCTTTGGGGTGAGGCATTCAGTATTTCATCATATTAAGTGTGATATTAGTTGTAGTTTATTGTATATGTCTATCTTCATTTCCTAGGACTGCCATAAACAGTTACACAATATAGATAGCTTCATAGAACAGAAACATATTGTATCACAGTTCTGGAACTAGTACTTTGAAATAAAGGTGCAGGCATTTCCACACTTCCTCTGAGTCTGTGTTCTGGCAGTAATTTACCTGCAATCCATGGTATTTTCTCCCTCTGCCACATGTTTATCCTCTCTCCCTTTGTCTCTCCATTTGTGTCGACTTTCTCTTCTTATATGGTTATCAGTCATATGGATTAAGGTCCACTCTAGCCTAGTTTGGCCTCGACTTAACTAACATTAACTTCCAAGATCTATATCTAAATAATGTTTTAATATAGTAGGGTGCTAGGAAATGAAAATATCTTTTGGGGAGAAACAGTACAACCAATAACTGTGCCTTTTATTTGAATGAGAAAATGTCCTTTTTCTTGTGTACTGAAAAGCTTTTTACTGGAAATGGATGTTGAGTTTTTCAGATGCTTCTTATGTATAATTTGATATGACCAATTTATGCTTATTTTTTATTTTTAATCTCACATATGGTAAATTACATTGATTGCATTTCAAATATTTATTTATTCCATTAGCAAATAGTCATGATTTTATTCTTCTTTATGATATTTACACTTTTTCTTTTTCCTGACTCTTTCTACGGAGTTCCTTTTTGAAACTCAGGATCTGCATTCATTTTTTCTTCATTAAGAAGAAGCCTAGTTGAGAAGTCTTGCAGAAATCCTCTTTATAATTCAGCAAATTTACTTCTATTCCTTGTATAGTAAGAGATTTATCATAAATGCTTTTGAAATGTCCAGAGGTATTTCTACATCTATGTATAGCCACAAATAATATTTCCTTTTTCCTATGTTAATGTGTGAGTTAAGGAACAAAGGATTGAAATATTAGTCACATGAATCAGAAATCTCATGTCATTTCAAGGTATTCTAATAATTTCAATAATAGAAATATTTCAGCAGCATAGGAGAACCAGAAAGAGTTCCGCAACCTAAAGCAGAACTTCTCAGACTCTTTACATATCAGCATGACAATTGTTCAAGAAAATATGTAGGTCTTAATTACTTAATTATTTAATTTCATCAACTTCTACAATGTTTAGAATAAAACTAAGAAGTCTACTAATATTGACATTGTCAGAATGAATCATACACAGAGGAATAAGAATTCCCCAATAAGGGATGTTAATTATGAAATTTCCCCCATGTTACTTTTCATATTGTCTTTATATTTTATTTATTTATTTATTTATTTTTTAAATTTGCATATAGGCAGGAGGCACCAGGGATCGAACTCCAGACCTCCAGCACGGCAGGTCGGAGCTCTGCCTGCTGAGCCACGGCAGCCACCCTGTGTTTATATTTTAACTACTCTCCCTCTTCCTTTATCCTTTTTTATGGTCATTTAATCGAGTTTCTACTTTTTGAAGGTAGAATTTCTTTCTTTTTCTGGAAAATTGGCTTATATAGCTGATTTAGTTTGTTAAAGCTGCTGGAATGCAATATACCAGAAACAGAATGACTTTTAAAAGGGGGAATTTAATAAGTTGCTGGTTTATAGTTCTAAGGCTGAGAAAATGTCCCAATTAAAATAAGTCTATAGAAATGGCCAATCTAAGGCATCCAGGGAAAGATACCTTGGTTCAAGAAGGCCGATGAAGTTCAGGGCTTCTCTCTCAAGCCACAAGGCACATGGTGAACACAGTCAGTTTCTCTCTCATCTGGAAGAGTACATGGTGAACATGGCATCATCTGCTAGCTTTCTCTCCTGGCTTCCTGTTTCATGAAGCTCCCCAGGAGACATTTTCCTTCATCTTCAAAGTTTGCTGGCTGGTGGACTCTGCTTGTCATGGCTATGTCGTTCTGCTCTGCTCTCTCTGAATCTCTTTCATTCTCCAAAATGTTTCCTCTTTTATAGGACTCCAGAAACTTATCAAGACCAATCCAAATGGGTGGAGATGTGTCATCACCTAATCCAGCTTAATACCACCCTTGATTAAATCACATCTCCAGGGAGATGATCTAATTATAGTTTCAAGCATACAGTATTGAATAAGGATTATTCTACCTTTATGAAATGGGATTTTGATAAAAACATGTCTTTTCTAGGGTACATACATCTTTCAAACCAGCACAGCCACGTAGAGCAACTCTGTAAGATAGGAAGGTGCATGGTTGGCATCCACTGAGGTCTTTGGCTTATGGACACCTCTGTCAGCTGGGAAGGCACGTGGCAATGTCTGCTAGTTTTCTCTCTAGGCTTTTGGTTTCTGGCTGTGTGGGCTCTCAAGGTTTTTCAAAATGGTTCCTTCTTAAAGGGTTCTAATAAGCAACTCCACCTTGAATGGGTGGAGACACATCTCCACAGAAACCACCTAAGCAACAGCTCTGACCCACAATTAGGTGGATCATATCTTCATGGAAGCAATAAAAAGATCCCACCTAGAAATATGAATGAAGATAAAAGAACATGTTTTTTTCTGGGGTACACAACAGTTTCAAACCAGCACAATAGCTAATATATCACTTGGAGTTTTCAAATGAACCTCACAAAATAGTTTGTGATTCTGTGCATTATTGCTTGAAAAAGAGGTTTGTTAATTCAATCAATATATTTACAAACATGTATTTATACCACATAGCTATGGCAGAGGGATTCAAAGTAATATTTGGTACATAATTAGGTGTAATTACAGTAGTATTCTCCATGTCTTCTCCACAATCAAAATACTTTTTCCTGTATACATAGATTCTCAGGGGCTCTATCATAACTGGAGGCCTTTGTTCAGTACTTTTGGATTCCATCTGTTTTGTTTACATAACCATATCCCAGAAATCATCATACAGTTGTTCACAGACTTTGGTTTTGGGGAATCATTATGCAATACTGCTCATCTGGTCCCATGGAGATGGCATAGTTTTGTTCCTTTTCCTTCTCTTTCCCAACCAGGTACACTAAAGGGAAGCAGTTTCCCATTTTTATCCATGTGGGATGTAGCTGCTTTTTTTAGGGGTGCCATAACTTATGACCATGAATTTGTTGTTTCAACAATAGAAGCATCACAGTCTAGAAAGTCAAAATCAGTGGAGCAGCAATTGACATAGCATGATGTACTTTGTTCTGTGGCATCCATAGGTGAGAAAGCTTGGGCAGCTGGGAGGTGAAGGATGCCAATTCTGTGCTACTTAGTAATAATGAGGTATTCCAGTTACTAACTGATCTTAAAGTGCAGCATAAAAAATGCAGAAAGAATAAGTATAGTTCTGGGCAACAGAACTTGAATACTGTCACAAATGCATATCAAAAGCACCATGCAGGTACCAGAGTCTGACATTGTCAGAGAGTTTCTCACAGTAATGAAGAGCTGCAAGTTGATCAAAGTTGAAAATCTTCAGCTGCTAATTCACAAGCCTCTGAGTGCTGTTGAATTCCCGCTGATGGCAGGAAACAGGAAGCAGTTCATTGAGGAGCCTCTCCACCATGCAGTCACAAGCATTCTAGCTGCGGGGCTAGATGCTGAGTAGAAGAAAAATACCAATGAGGAGGCAATGGCTGAAGACTACCTAACATAGAAGAACACAGCTTGCTGAGCTTCTTGTGAAACTGAGAGCCACCACAGCCATTTCCAGAACCCATCAGAGGATGGCTGATTTGGATTTAACCTTTATTCTGACAGGCCTGATTTCTTGGTTAGATGGGTTAGTCACAAAAATAAGCTATTCTCAAAAATAAGCTAAATAGGAAAATTTGTGCTCAGGGAGAAGATACATGGTGAAGAAAGGCTAAGGTTGCCAGGGCAGAGAGCTAAAGAGGGGAGGACAAAGTTAAGGTTGATAATGAATAGACCCTTTTATGTACAAATATTTTCCCTGAGGTCTCTGACTTAGCTGTGAGGAGGCTCCTGTGTGCAGCTGGTAAGGTGTCCTATTTCCTTTGCTATGCCCTGATTAGTTACATCTGCTTCTCTAGGAACTTTTGCACTGAGTCAGGCACATTGCTGGATTGTTAGAATCAAGTTAAATGGCTAAAAATTTCTTGAATCACTGCTCTAGGTTAAAATAAGCCACTGAACTTGGCTCAACTTGGGAAATTTCATAAACAGCAGCACTGATAAGAACAGAATAGGCCTGACCAGCCTTTCTTCTGGGCTACAGATGCCTTTCCACTGCTGAGATAACCCTTGTTTACTGGCCACTGTTTAGTCTTAGTTATTAGGGCCCCAGCTCATTCCCTTTGCAAAGATGCACTTGAGACAGACTGATAGAGGCAGCAGGAATAGTTGGTGCAGTGGTGGCTGACTTCTGATAACTTTCAGTTTGTTGTCTTGAAGGAGGAGCTCTCTGAAGGGACCTGCTGAGGCCAGGTGGAATTTATTTGTACAGGGAGCAAATTGTTTGATATTAAAGAAAGGGCACAAATATATAGCTCTTTTTGGGGGCAGAAATGTCAGAATTGAGGTTAGATAATAAGAATTTGAATTTGCTGGCTATTGTAAGGTTGCATCACTCACTGAAATTCAAATATTAGGGTGATTAACATGTGAAAAATTTGTTAACATTCATACTTTGGAACATTTAATGACTCCAGGCATTTGTTTGCCTCAGGAACTGGAAATACTGCTAAAATCTGATTTCCCATGTTCATTCTTTTCCTTATTTGGGGAAGAAAATACATATTGACATCAATTTCTGGAATAGTTCTCATTTTGTTGTAATGTTACACATTTTCAATGCTAGTGCTAAATGTCCAACACCCCCCTCCCCGCAGTAATTTCTCAGGTTATTACAGTCCAGCCCCTTAGAAACCAATTGCACATACATTAGTCTTAGCCTCATTATCTAAGCATGACTGAACTTTGTTTACAGGCAACATGGAAATTAATGGAGAGAGTATACTTTTGTAACTCTCAAGTATTGGGAATTTGACTTACTGATTTATCTATCAAAGTATACATGTGCCTATTTCAATGTTGGGTTTTAACCTAAAATGTGTTAGATACTTTCTCTGAATGTGTGTAGGACTTAACCAAGCTAGCAAATGTTTCCAGCTTGAGAAGTTTTATAAATCTTTGAAGAGTTTAGTTTGCCATGGATAGAGAGAAATAAAGTGAAATCTGATTTAAAAACAAAACAAAACTGAAACCAAAGTGTCTACAGGGTTTTTTCCTACTGGAGACTCTAAGGGTGAATCTATCCTCTGTCCAAAAATGCTAAACTACTTTCTGGAGTAGCTGTATAATTTTACATCCCCAACAGGAATGTATGAATGATACTGTTTCTCTGCATCCTTCCCAGTCTTGATTATTATAAGTATATTTTATTTAGTCCATCTAACAGACATATAGTGAATGGATTATGCTTGAAATTTATTTCCCTACTAAGTTTTATGTATTGTCATGTATTTATCTGTTGGCTGTATATCTTCTTTGCTGAAGTATTTGCCCATGCCATTGACTCATTTTCTAGTGGAATTGCTTGGTTTTATTTTTTAAAGTTTGGAAGAGTCTAGAATGGATCAGCAGGTCTGTGTTTATTCTGGAGACTTGAGGGGTAGAATTTGTTTCCCTGCCTTTTCCAGCTTTAGATGCTGTCAGCATTCCTTGGCTAGTAGCCATGGTTCACTCTATTCTTTCATTTGGTGATTAGATTTCCTTCTCTTACTCCCCTTCCTCCCTCTTTCAATTATATGGACTCTTTTGATTAAGTTGTACTACCTGGATAATCTAGGATACTTTCCTCATCTCAAAATCTTCAATAAAGTCACATCTGTAAATTTAACTATGGTGATGAAAGGTAACTTTAATAATTTTGAAGATTAGTGTTTGAACATCTTTGAGATGGTGTTATTTTGTCTCCCACTAGTACGTATGGTGAGTGTGCAACATTTTTTTCATACCAAATACTACCACCACTGATCAAAAGGACTTTGGAATCAACTTGAAAAGGCTCAATGTTTATAAAGAGTAACCTTTGAACATCAATAAGGATGACAGCTGCAATGGGTTGAAAACCTATCAAATATATCTGTGTGTATGAGTTGACAAGGATTATTTTGGAAATGTAAGCAAATTGTTCACTAGATGTTCATTCATTTAGTAATTTTACATATTTTAATATGAGTTATAAAGTTAAATAAAAGACAAGAGTCTTAGTTTTGCCCAATTGGAAAATAATAATGAGTATTTGAAAAATAAAATTATTGTTTATTTCTTTTAAATGCTAGGCAGTATCCCACAAGATTAAGATATTGTGTATATATATTCCTATTAATTAATATATAAGTAGTCTCTTATTTTGATATTATAAATAGTATCATGCCATCATTAGTCATGCTTTTCAAATACACATGTGTTTAAACTTTTACTCTGGTTGCAATGAGTAAATTAAGTTCATAGATTATCATCTTTCTTCAAATATTCTTCCATAGATGTAATCTCTACTTATAAATTTGTATGTATGTTATCACCCTAACATCCCTGCTCACAACACGAACATCTATACATTAGTAAACTTTCCCTTTTTTGCATTTTTTTATTTTGTTAATAAATTAGTTTTGTCTTTAACAAAATGCACTGCAACTTATTTTTGTTAATTTTGTAACATATATTTGACTTTCCTATCATTCGGTAAGGAAATCTGTCTGGAAAAATGTTTCTTTGCTCACTGACAAATATATATACTGAAACCCACACATATGAATGGAATCATCTGATCAGTTTTATTATTATTATTTTTTTAATCTTGTTCTACCCTTCATTATGTCTGAATTGCTCATTTCCTTCAGCAGGTATCCTGCTTAAAAAATTGTCATCCATCAATATTCTACATGCTTGATGACTGTATACAAATAAATTGCTTACTAATAAATTAATAAATGAATGGTTATTTCCACAATGCATAAATAGTTCTACACAGATATGCAAACACATATTCATATTAAGAATTGCAATCCAAGAATATTGAGTTTCTAACTTTCACTCAAATCATATCTCATATTTCCTTAAAAGGTTTTATATTTTCCTTAAATGTGCCTTGTACCTTTTATGTCAAATTTATTCTCTTG
>PVIY010064178.1:0-10243 GCA_004026745.1 Myrmecophaga tridactyla | reverse complement strand
GCCAGGAAGGTACACATCCCTGGGAGTCATGTCCCACGCAGAGAGGGGAAGGGTGGTGAGACTGCTCATCATGTTGGCTGGAGAGAGAGGCCACATCTGAGTAACAAAAGAGGCCCTCCTGGGGGTGACTCTTAGGCCTAAATTTTAAGTAGACTTGACCTATCCTTTGTGGGGTTAAGTTTCATATGAACAAACCCCAGGACTGGGGGCTCAGCCTATAGCTTTGTTTGTCCACACTGCTTGTGAGAATAAGAATATCAAGAATTCAACTTGGGGAAGTTGAATTTCTCCCCGTTCTCACCATTCCCCGAAGGGGGCTTTGCAAATACTTTCCCACTCACTGATCGAATCACTCTAGGATTCATCAGGGCATCACTCTGGACAAACCAACAAAATCTCATGTCCTACCTGAGATTCCAAGTACTTATGACATTCAATCAAACTATCTATGTAAGTTATATTAGGAAATGCACTAGTCAAAATATAAACTTTGTATCAAACATTTTTTGCTTTAGTCTCACACATAAAGTGCCATTTTAAAATATTAATTACTGTCTATTTTCAGCACACTGCAGTAATGACATTCTTTTGTTCTTCCTCATGCAAAAACATTTTAAAATTTGTACATTTAGTCACTATCATTATACACTCTAGGCATTCCTAGATTACACCATCTCAATCTTTATCGTCTGTCTTTCTTTGTGATTTCATTTATGCCCCAGCCCTCCTCCCTCTGTCATTCTCATATGCAGCTTCATTCAGTGTTTTAACATAATTGTATTACAGTTAGGTAATATTCTGTTGTCCATTTCTGAGTTTTTATATTCAGTCCTGTTGCACAATCAGTATGCCTTCAGCTCCAGTTACTCAATATATTACCCTATTTCTGTCTCCTGATGGTCTCTGTTACCAACGAAATATTCCAAGTTTATTCACTAATGTCAGTTCATATCAGTGAGACCATACAGTATTTGTCCTTTTGTTTCTGTTTAATCACACTCAGCATAATGTCCTTAAGGTCCATCCATGTTGTTACATATTTCATAACTTTATTCTGTCTTACAGCTGCATAATATTCCATCTTATGTAATTGCCACAGTTTGTTTAGCCAACCGTCTGTTGATGGACATTTTGGCTGCTTCCATCTTTTGGTAATTGTAAATAATGCTGCTATAAACATTGGTGTGTAAATGTCCATTTGTGTCCTTGCCCTCATGTCCTTTGAGTAGAGACAGCATATAGATGGGTCCTGTTTTTTAATCCATTCTGCTAGACTATGTCTTTTGATTGGAGAGTTTAATTCATTAACATTCAGTGTTATTACTGCATGAGTAGTACTTCTACTATTTTGCCTTCTGGATTTTATATGTGATATCTAATTTTCCTTCTTTTTACCTTTACTCATAGTCTTCCTTTCTACACTTTCTCCACACCTCTTTCTTTTGTGTTTTCGTATCTGCCTCTAGTGATCCCTTTAGTATTTCTTGCAGAGCTAGTCTCTTGGTCACAAATTCTCTTGGTGATTTTTTGTCTGAAAATATTTTAATTTCTCCCTTATTTTTGAACAACAATTTTGCTGGATATAGAATTCTTTGTTGGCAGTTTTTCTCTTTTAATAATTTAAATATTTCACCCCACTGACTTCTTGCCTCCATGGTTTCTGCTGAGAGAGCTGCGCATAGTCTTATTGGGCTTCCCTTATATGTGATGGATTACTTTTCTCTTGCTGCTTTCAAGATCCTCTCTTTCTCTTTGACCTCTGACATTCTGATTATTAAATGTCTTGGAGTACATCTATTTGGATCTATTCTCTTTGGGGTACGCTGCACTTCTTGGATCTGTAATTTTAAGTCTTCCATAAGAGTTGGGAAATTTTCAGTGATAATTTCCTCCATTAGTTTTTCTCCTCCTTTTCCCTTCTCTTCTCCTTCTGGGACACCCACAGCATGTATATTCGTGCGCTTCATATTGTCTTTCAATTCCCCGAGTCCCTGCTCATATTTTTCCATTTTTTTCCCTATAGTTTCTGTTTCTTGTAGGATTTCAGATGTTCCGTCCTCCAGTTTAGAAATCCTATGTTCTTTCTCTTGAAATCTACCATTGTAGGTTTCCATTGTTTTTTTCATCTCTTCTGCTGTGTCTTTCATTCCCATAAGTTCTGTGATTTGTTTTTTTCAGACTTTCTTTTTCGTTCATTCCTTGCCTTCTTTATATCCTCCCTCAATTCATTGATTTGGTTTTTGATGAGGTTTTCCATGTCTGTTCGTATATCCTGAATTAATTGTTTCAGCTCCTGTATGTCATTTGAATTGTTGATTTCTTCCTCTGACTGGGCCATATCTTCAGTTTTCCTGGTGTGATTTGTTATTTTTTGCTGGCGTCTAGGCATTTAATTATGTTAATTAGTTTATTCTGGAGATTGCTTTCACTTCTTTTACCTAGGGTTTTCTTGCTGGATGGATTTTTGTCTATCTGTTCTTTAACATTCAATTCAGCTTTATCTGGACCTCTAGCTTAGGTTTTGTTTAACAGAGGAGAGTTTTTCAGTTCTTGTTTTCTTGTTTCTTGCCCTGCTTGTGTGGTGCCTTTTCCCTCCCCACCCTTAGGAGGGTCTACGTAGGTATTATAGACTCCAGCCGGGTTTTCCTGGATTAAACTGGCCTCCTATCAGGGGAAGAAGTCACCTGTATCAGTTTTCCCTGAGGGTGAGACCCAGCAGGTTGAAAGACTTTCCTGTGAAGTCTCTGGGCTCTGTTTTTCTTATCCTACCCAGTATGTGGTGCTTGTCTGACTGCAGGTCCCACCAGCATAAGATGATGCAGTACCTTTAACTTTGGCAGACTCTCCCTGCTGGGGTGTGGTGGAGACAGAGGAGAGGTTGTAGGCTGGTTTTAATGGCTTCAAATTACCAAGCCCTGGGGTCTGAATTCCACCTGGGTGGGGCTTCACCCCTCCCCTGGGGAAGGCACAGGCTCCAGATAAGCCCCCCAAAGAGCTCACTTCTGCCTATGGCTGGGGCAGTTGCAACCTGAGAAGTCCTGCAGCTATATCCAAAGGCAGTTAAGCCTTTGTAGAAACACAGCCACAAAAACCGCTGTTTCCTTCTTTTTTTCCCCCCTTTTTCCGTCAGCCCTGCCCCCTTGGCGCCAGGGCAGGAATGCGCAACCTCTGCTTTCACCAGGTTCACCTAAGCTGGAGGCCAATTTTTAGTGGTCAGAACTTGTTAATTAGTTCCACAATTGGCATTTGATTGTGCCGAGTCCCTGCTGCTGGTAAAGTCCCTTTCCTTTCCCCTCTGGGAAGCAGCCTGTAGGGGAGGGGCGCCGGCCTCCGCAGCTTTGGGAACTCACGGTTCTGGGGGGCTCGTAGCTGGTCCAGACTGGGGTACGCTGTGTGTCCGGTCACTGACGTGGCCCCAGGAGCTGTTCTGTACTGTTTCTGGTTATTTAGTAGTTGTTCTGGATGACGAACTAAAACGCGCACGTTGTTAAGCCGCCATCTCGACCCAGAAGCAGGAATCCTTAGATTTTTAAAACAAGGTGATCCCTGGCTTCCCCATCTGCCAGGCTGCGTGAGGTGCCACGGGGTGGGGGGTCCTGGGCGTGGCAGCTGTGGGTGGTGTCCCTGGGCCCCTTCCTCTGTGCCATTGAGGTCTTCCCAGTGCCCAGAGTCCTGGTCCCCCACCCTGGACACACACCAGCAAGCAGCACAGGGGAAGGGCAGTGTTTGGCTTCAGGATCCTCTCCTGGGCCTTTCCCACTCGTGCTTGTCACAGAAGTGACACTTCACCCCGTTAGGGCAGCCAGCACAGTTTGGGGGCTCGGGCCTGGGAGTGGGGTGTGGGCACATGGCGCAGGAGGTGCAGAAGGGGTCTAGGGGCTGCTCGCTGGCCGCGCCCCTGACCTTGGCTCACCAGGGCCCGCATGTACGTTCTCCAGGTCTGCCCCTGCTGTGGGTCGCCGTGTTTGCCAGGCTCTTCCAGAAGGGGTGGCCTGCGGGAGCTGCGTGCTGCCGGTGCCAGCTACATCTGTGCCCAGTCACACGTGCGTGCCGCTCACTGTCCTTTTGGCTCTCCATTTTCATTATTTTATGTGGAGATTGTGCAAGTGGGCAGGCTTCAGGGAAGTTATGTGCAGTTAGCACAAGCATTGGGACTGAGCACTGATCCAGCAGAGTCTGGACTTTACATGTTTATCCATCGTTTTGGATGTGTAGTTAAATAACCAGGCAGGAATTGAGCCCAGATGTTCTTGTTTTTTTTATCTTTTTCATTACCTCACCTAGATGAATACGTGGAAGTTCTTTTAAAACAATTGAAATATTTTTAACTTTTTATTTTGAAATGATTTTAAACATATAGGATGGTTGCACAAATAATACAAACTCAATACAGAGAATTCCAACATCTTCCTTGCCATCCCCCCCCATATCCAGGTCTGCCAGTTTTTACATTTTCCACGTTTGCTGTATCGTTCTTTTTATGTGTATATGTACCTCTCTTCTCAGCATTTGAGGGCGGCTTGCACACCTCATACTCCCTAAACATGTGATGCTTCCTCATGTATTTCCTATGAAGGAGATTTGCTCATGTAATCACCTTAATTAAGTGCAGTTTTCGAGTCCAAAAAATTTAGCGTATATGTAGAGCTTGCATTCTGTATTTCAGTTTTTTAATGTTCTGTTAATGTCCTTTTGAACATGTTTTCCTACATTCTTAGATCCCATCCAGTAGCACGTATTGCATTTAATTGTCCCCATCTTCTTTATCGTTTCTTTCCTTTGTAGGTGTGGAGACATAACTACAATAGAAGTCTTTCCATCCCAACAGTCTCATGCATTCTGCTGTTCAGGGGTGCAGGGCCTCACCCCATCCATCACTGCACCCCCTTCACCCTAAACAGCCCTGCGCCCAGCCTACATTAATCTCATCTGCCGCCATCCTGGGAGCCCATGCTCTCTTCTCTGTCTCTGCGAATTGGCACATTTTCTTTGTTGTCACCATGGGGCTTAAATTTAACATCTTAAATTTGTAACAGTCTTGTCTGCTTTGATACCAACTTAATTTAAATAGTAGTCACAAACTATGTTCCTATACCCTCTGCCCCTTCCACCTTTAGTTCTTAAAACAAATACCTGTTTCTACGTTCTGAGTCCAAAATCACTGATTTGTATTACATTTTATGCTTTTGCTTTTAGATCTTGTAGGAAGTAAAAAGTGGAGTTATGAATCAGAAGCTTCATAGTATTGGCATTTGGACCTGCCCATGTCGCTGTCTTTACTGGGGACCTTTTTTTGGGAATGTGGCTTTGTTCTGCTTTGCGCTGTCCTTTCCTTTCGGCTTGCAAAGCTGTTTAGCATCTCCCTTAGCTTCTCCCCTGAACTTTTGCTTATCTGGGAATGTCTTAATTTCTCCCACAGTTTTGAAAGACAATTTTGCCAGATAGAGAACTCCCGGTTGGCAAATTTTTGCTCTCAGCACTTGAAAGATGTCATCCTCCTGCCTTCTTGTCTCCATGGTTTCTTATGAGAAACCACACTCACTGTTCTTGTGTCTCTTGTACCTGATGCAGCTTCCTTCTGGCACTTGTCAGGCTCCTCTCTCTATCGTTGGTGTTGACAGTTTGATTATAATATTGCTATGCACGCCTGTTTGGGTTTATCCTATTTGAAGTTCATTGAGCATCTTAGATGTGTAATTTGTGTCTTTCATTAAAATTGGGAAGTTTTCAGCCATTATCTAAATATTCTCTCTGCTCTCTCTTTTTCTTCTTCTGGGCCTCCCACAGATTCCTCAGGCTCTGCTCACTTTTCCTCGTTTCTCCTTCTTTCTCCTCAGACTGGGTGGCTTCAGTTCACTGGTCCTGTCTTCAAGTTCACTGGTCCTTTGTTCTGCTGCCTCCAGTGTGCTGTTGGACCTGTCTGGGGAACTTCTGAGTAAAGCTACTGTAAATGGAAGTGTTGTCTTAATTTCCTTTACGAATTGCTAATTTTTGGCAAATAGAAGCCCAGTTGACTTCTGCGTGTTTATCTTGTATTCTTCCACTTTGCTAAATTTGTTTACTAGTTCTAGTAGCTTTCTTTAGATTCTTTGGGATTTTCTATATAGGAGATCATGTCATCTGTGAATAGGGATAATTTGACATCTCCCTTTCCAATTTGAATGCCTTTTATTTTTTTCTCTTTCTGGATTTCTCTGGCCAGAACTTCCAGTACAATGTTGGGTAATGGTGGTGACAGCGGGCATCCTCGTCTTGTTCCTAATCACCCTGGGTGTTCTTAAGGGTTAGCAGGAATGGTTTTGGTTGGGATTTGGCAACCCATGATAAGTAGCAACGTCTAGCTGAAGCTTGCATAAGAGTAACCTTCAGAGGAGCCTCTCAGTCCTATTTGATCTCTCTCAGCCACTGATACCAAAGAATGGTAACATTCTTTCCCCACTTTTGCCCTGGAAGGCATTGTTGATCCCACGGTGCCAGGGTCAGGCTCATCCTTGGGAGCCATGGCCCATGTTGCCAGGGAGACTTTCACCTCTGGATGTCATGTTCCACGTTGAGGGGGGGAGGGCAGTGATTTCACTTGCAGAGTTGAGCTTAGAGAGAGAGAGTCTACATCTGAGCAACAAAAAAGGTCCTCAGCATTACTATAAGGTAGACTAAGCTTCTCTGCTATATCCATAAGCGTCACAAGAGCAAGCCTCAAGATCAAAGGTTTGGCCTATTAATTTGGAGTCCCTAATGTTTGAAGCAGTATCAGGGGTTTCTTCAAAGATAAAGTTTCTTTCTTTTTTTTTTTTTTTTTACATGGGCAGGCACCGGGAATCGAACCCGGGTCCTTTGGCGTGGCAGGCAAGTGTTCTTGCCGCTGAGCCACCGTGGCCCGCCCAAAGATAAAGTTTCTTAATAGTTCCATATTTTTTTTCCAGTCCCTGAACGGGCTTTACCAATACTTTTTAATTATCTGCTCAACATCCTCTGGGATGTATCTGGGCATTACATTACACTGTACTGAATTACAAGCTATCCTTCCCGTTCTGGGCTCCCTGTGTTTGGGTTGTTTAAATGATGTATCCACACAAGTTGAGTTAGATTATGTGCTACAGAAAATGTAGGTTTTGGACCAAATAAACCTCTCTTCCTTTGGTCTCACAGAGAGATGGAGTTCCAAAATACAAAATGTGTTCTGATCCACCTCTGTCCTAACCCAGTCTGCTTCATTCTTATCTGTAATTGAAGCCTGATCTCTCTTTCAGTTTCTTTAACAGCTGTTGTATGTGGCAATGCTAACCACTCAGAACTGCGGAACTCCAACCCTGAGACTTAAGTGTCACTCAGGTACCCACAGTCACGCATATATAGTACAGACTCTCAAAATCTAAAAATAACGTTTACAGCTCTGGACTGAATGTGATCACTACAAAAGCTTACAATCTAGACCCCAATTTTCTTATAAGTATTTTCTAAATGAGACCATACAATGTTTGCTCTTTTGTTTCTGGCTTATTTTGCATCACATAGTGTCCCTCAGGTTCATTCACAACGTTGCATACCTCATGAGTTCGCTCCTTTCTGTAGCAGCACAATATTCAGCCATATGTATACACCACTGTTCGCCTTTGTGCTTTTCAGTCAGTGCATCCTTCAGCCACCTCCACCCATTAGGCACCGTGGATGATGTCCAAGATGAACAGTCCATCAGCACTCTCAATTTTAGACAGTTTCATTGCCCCCATGAGAAAAATGCCTAATAACACATTCTCACCAAATAGAAAATCCAAACCTCCCCCTGCATTATTTACCCCAGTATTGTTTGGCACTGTTGATGTCTGTTAAACATAGCCCACAGGATGCGATGGCAGGTTCCCCCTATACCCAGATACATTCTTTGTACAAGATTCATACCTTTGAAGTAGTTTATGCAAGAACTTATTTATATTTGTAGTGTCATTTGGTGGGACACATGGCTCTATACAGCCCCTTTCAATCATGTTCACCTTCAATATGGCAATGTTATTTATAGATCCACTAATGAACCGCCTTCACTTCTGTCCATTCCTTTACATTTAAATTCAGCCTCCCTGGGAACTGTTCACCCATCTCTAGCTTTCGTGTGTCTCTAGGTCTCCTATATCCTCTATGATAAACTTCTGAGTTTGCCTTTACCACAGTCATAAAAGCCAGATCATACCGTGTCTATCCTTTTGTGTCTGGCTTAGTTCACTCGGCCTTATGTCCTCAGGGCTCATCGCCTTGCCCTGTGCTTCAGGTCACCATTTTGTCTTCATGCCGTGTAACGTTCTGTAAAGGCCACTCGTCTGCTGATGGGCATTTGGATGGCTTCCATCTTTGGGCGATGGTGAGCAGTGCAGCCAAAAGAACCCCGATGTATGGGGGACCTTCTGGTGTGGGGTGCTGGCCGTCTGCACCCCTCCTTTCACCTCACTTAGATCATCATCGGCCTCCATGGTCCCCTTGGGCACGTCAGCTCCCTGGAAGGCCGCCGTGCCCACATCCGTCATTTCCATCTTTCTTCCGCCTCCATTTCCAGCTCCGCTGTTGCCATTTGTGGTTCTCTGTTGGCCAGTTCCGTCTTGCGGTTTCCCGTCTGTGTGAAGTGCCGCGGGCTTCACCTCTGGGAGGCAAGGAGGTCCCCAGCCCCACACTTTGCTGTTTGTGTGTGGATTGAGTGATATGTGCAGCGGACTTGGAAAGAAGTGACACGATTGGCCACTGACGGTGCTGTGCATCTGTTATTCACGTAGTGATTGGTGGACTGAAGCGCGCTGGCAGCCAAGCCTGCACTTGGTGCAGTTTGTCACATTGGTGTGCGGTCTGGGATGCGAGCCGCCTTGCTGGCTGTCACCCACGGCAGCTCATATATGTCAGCACTGCGCAGGCCGAGGGCTGCTGGTGCTGAGCAGTGAGTCCCGGCCATGGCTCCAGAGGTGGGACGAGCTCCTGCCCTCAGGAGTGTGCCATCGAAGGCCCCTTTAGATGCTGAGCAAGTGGTGCTTCGTGGGACCCGAGCCTAAGAAAGAAGAGGGAGTAAGCGGGGAGAGAAGGGCCCCGATTGAGGGTTGTGGCCAGGCCAGATGTTTCAGCTGAGACGTGTCAGGGCGTAGGCAGGAGGGCGCCCGACCCTGGCTGTAAGGCCCTAGGGTGTCGTCTGCGGGAGGAGGTGGGATGGCGGCGCAGAGGCACTTCCAGATGAGAGGGAGCCCCATCCCGTGAGAGGTGGCTGCGTCCTGGCCCAGCATACTGTGGCCTGTGGCCTGCTTTGTGTGGCCAGATGCTAAGAATGTTTTCCACACTTTTAGGGTTTGTCTAGAACAAAGGGAGCAGCAAGGCTATGACAGACCCCAACTGCGGCCTGCAGAGCCCAGAACATTTATTCTCTGGTCCCTTCCAGAGCAATTGTTGCTGCCTGCCATTGGCTGGCTGTCCTGGAGCCGGGACAGTGCTTGGAGCCCTTGTGGGCCTGGTCTGGGGGCCACGCTGCAGGCTGGAGATGCCTCAGCACTGTTGGGAGCTGGGCTGGAGGGGGCCGCGGGCTCAGGCAGGTTGGAACAGACATGAGTGCAGCGCCCCCCTCGAGGGCTCCCCTGAGCCTCAGCCTCCAGGGCAGCCCCCGAGAGGCCGGGCATCGGTGCTTCCCCTGTGACCCTGGGGTGCAGCCTTGCTTCCCTTTCTCTGAGCTCTGCACAAGGCTGACCAGGTTGGACACTTTTTGAAAGCCAGTCTTAGAAAGGCCTGTCCCCCCCCGGTGGCAGAGCATCTCCTCAGCACCCGAGGTGGCTGCTCAAGCCCCGTGAAGGCTGCCCCCCTCTCCTGGAAGCCCCCGAGGGTCCGCAGGAGTAGTGGCCACTCTCCTGCCCCAGCGGGCTGTGAACCGTGCATCTTTCCCCGTGACCACCGGCTTGTGCGCTCTGATACGGCACTCACTTCTTTTTTTTTAAATAAACTTTTTTTATTAATTAAAAAACTTAACAAAAGAACATTAAGATATTCCATTCTACATATACAATCAGTAATTCTTAATATTATCACAGTTGCATATTCATCATTTCTTAGAACATTTGCATCGATTTAGAAAAAGAAATAAAAAGACAACAGAAAAAGAAATAAAACGATAATAGAGAAAAAAAGATTATACATACCATACCCCTTACCCCTCGCTTTCATTTACCACTAGCATTTCAAGCTGAATTTATTTTAACATTTGTTCCCCCTATTATTTATTTTTATT
>PVIY010064177.1:0-10247 GCA_004026745.1 Myrmecophaga tridactyla | reverse complement strand
ACAAATGAATTGCAAAAAAATTATTTTGGTGTGGAAAATCAAGGCAAATGAACAAGACATGAATGGTAGATGATATTAAGGAACAATTGTCAATTTTATTTGATGGGAAATTATTACTGTGGTCAGTTTCTTTTTTAAGTTCCTGTTAGAGACATAGAATGAAGAAATGACAGGTGGAACCCCCTGTGTGGGGGCTTAATGTTTTCCCATGATGGGGCATTTCATTATTAAGACCAGATGGTCCAGAGCAATGGGGACACCTTAGAACTGAGTCACTGAGATTTGTGTTAAAAATGCTGTCCTAAAGGAAAAATAGATGGGGAGATCTGTAGAAACATGCTGACGAAGAGTGGCACTAGGGAGTTACCTAGATAATAGTGGGTTCCCTAGACGTTTATTTGACTATTTTTTTCTGTTTGAAGATAAATAAACCTGCCAGTCTGGAGACCCAGGTTCAATTCCCAGTGCCTGCCCATGCAAAAAAAAAAAAAAAAAAAAAAGGAAGAAGATGAGTTAATAATAATAAAAAGTTTCCTTAAAAAGTAGCTCAACATTAAATGGTGATCTGTGCTTTTTTTAAAAGTTGAAGATGTGTTTGCTCCATTTTTTCATTGTCTGGGGTTAAGGGTAATGGTAGAAATCAAGCAAACAAGAAGGAATCCCAGGGAAGTTTGCCAAAGGCAAAGTTTGTCTTCTGATGAGAACTATTGGCAAGGATACATAAAACTGAAAGAAATTCTTATGGCCTGAGTGTATGTATTCAGGCCCATTGGATGCAACTGCCAAGAATTGATTTACTGACTAGACTTGTCAGCTGACTAGTTTGGGAAATAACAAACAGCTGCAAGGCAACAAAAGTACTTTTTAGGGGGTCTTAGAATTGCAGTTTGGAGAGCCCCAATTCAGGTAACAACCCAGATCACGTCCAGTCTTGGCAAGGATTTTTCCAGGCAAGGGTTTTTGGTTTTGTTTGTTTGTTTGTTTGTTTTTAACATTTTTTATTGTGAAATGTAACATATATACAGAAAAGCAATAAATTTCAGAGTACATTGTAACAAATAGTTATAAAACATATTTCAACATTTGACCACAGTTCCACAATTTCTGCTTTTTTTTTTCCTAGCCGTTCCAAGATACTGAAGACTAAAAAGAAATATCAATATAGTGATTCAGTAATCATACTCATTTGTTAAATCCCAGTTTCACTTATTATAACCCCTCCTTCTCCTTTTATCCTTCTCCTGATCTTTAAGGATATTTTGGGCTATGCTTATTCTAACTTTTTCATATTGGAAACAGGTGTCGACAATATGGGATAGGGTGATGGAAGTAGTTGATGTTCTTAGAGTGGCTGTCCCTTCTGGATTTCGGGACTCGTCTGGCCTAGGAACCATCTGGAGGTTATAGGTTTCTGAAAAATAAACTTAGTGGGTGAAACTTTTGTAGAATCCCAGATAGAACCCTAGGTGTTCTTTAGGGTTAACAGGAATGATGTTGGTTGGGGTTTGGCAAACAGTGGCACTTAGCAATATCTAGCTGCAGCTTGCATGAGACTAGCTTCCAGAATAGCCTCTTGACTCTATTTGAACTCTCTTAGCCACTTATATCTTATTTGCCCCTTTGGGTCAGAAAGGCATTGTTGATTCCATGGTGCCAGGGCCAGGCTATATTCCCTGGGAGTCATGTCCTACGTTGCCTGGAAGACTTTCATCCCTGGATGACATATCCCACGTAGGGGTGAGGGTGATGGTTTTCCTTGCAAAGTTGGGCTTTCTGTTGAGAGAGAGGCCACATCTGAGCAACAAAAGAGGTTTATTTGTAAGTAACTCTTAGGCATAACTATAAGTAGATTAAGCTTCTCTGCTACAGAAATATGTTTCCTAAAAGCAAACCTCTTTGGGCATCCCTAATGTTTGAAAGAATATTCGATTTCCCAGGTGGGAAAGTTTAATAGTTCCATATTTTTTCTCTAGTCACTCAGGGAACTTTGCCGGTACTTTTTAATTATCTATGCAGTATTCTCTGGGATGTATCTGAGTATTACATCAAACTGTATAGGATTCCATGTCCTCGTTCCCCTTCTAGGCTCCATGTGTTTGGTTTGTTTAAGTGAACTGTCCAGGCAGGTTGAGTTAGATTGTGTGCTATAGGAAATTTAGGTTTGGGACAAAATAAACCTTTCTTCCTTTGGTGAAGTTCTACAATACAGACAATATCACCCTTTACCCTGTATTCTGATTTACCTTACTCCCAACCAGATCAGCTTCATTCTTATCTCTGAATGAAACCTGCTCTCTTTTTCAATTTCTCAGTCATTGTACCCTGTAGCCACCTCCATCCATTGGGCATCATGATACTGTCCAAAGCAAACAATCCATGTCTCACAGTATCCTCACATGGTTGTACAGGCATCAGCACTCTCAATTTTGGACAATATTCACTGCTCTAGCGAGAAAAATAACAGATAAACACAGCCTCATCAAATGGAAAATCCAAACCTCCCTGTAGCTCTTTTCGTTATCCCCCAATTATCTACCCCTGGTATTGCTGTGGTACTGGTGATGTCTTCCTGTTAAATATAGGCCATTACATGCTATAATAGTTTCCCCCCTGTACCCCTCTATTATTGACTCTGTTTAAGATTCATACCTTTGAAGTTGGTTCATGCAAGAACTTAGTTATATATGTAGTGTTAATTGGTGGGCTACATGGCTCTATACAACTCCTTTCACTCATGTTCACCTTCAATGTGGTAAAATTACTTATAACCCCACTAATGAACTGTCTGTACTTCTATCCATTCCCCAGACAAGGGTTTTTGAAGAAAAAGATAAGACAAGTTATTTGTGTTGGTGGATATTGGGGATTCATTAATCGTCCTTCAGGTTAGCTAGTTTGCTAACTGAATTCTTGATCTCTTAGTGTGTTTTATAGTCCAGATGTCCTTGGGGTTTTGAGGAGCACACCTTGAGGCTGTGTAAACTCTGACAGTTTGTGATCTCTGGCTGAGATATACTTAGAAGTCACCTCCAGACTGACCTCTTGACTCCATTTTAAATCTCTTAGTCATAGGACCTCTATGTGTTTTTTATTTCTTTTACAGACTAAGGGAAACTCTGACAGAATTTATTTACAGGATATGTTTTTTGTACCCGAGACTTGGTATAGCCCTTACTGGGAATGTGGGGTGAGCATGCTTTCCGCATCTCTCTCTCAGGAGCACAGGAACGAGCAAATGATTGTGTGCTGGGGTAGCCTGAGGGAGGCAACAAACAGGTATTTCCTGTTTCCATTGCAGCTTTTGAAGTCAGAAGAAAGCTTAATGGCCTAATGGCAAATTCGGAAAGGAAACAGAGGCCCCTGTCATGTAATCTAATATTAGACAAGTTTTAGACAAATATGTAGACAACTTTTAGGTCAGTGCTTGACAGGTTATGTATTTTTTGTAAAAGAGGCTATAATATGCCAGGTTACCTTAAAATGTTAGTGAGATAAATTAAAATGTTGTTGATATTATGGTCACCTCCAAATATTTTCACTTTCTCATTGAATATAGTTGAATTTTGATAAATCCTTTAGGTTTACTTAAGTAAAGAGAATATGCAATAAGTACAGGGTGAGGTACTGGCAAATGAGCAATTTCAAATATTAAAGGGAAGGAAGGGGTGCTGAAGAACAAAGTTGCTGCTGCTCCCCAGCTTTGCCACCTCCATGATGGTCAGCCCAGGACTCCTTGTGCACAGTTGAGGTTCACTGAGCTGCCATCTCTTCAGAAGCCTGTGTACTCAAGAAAGCTCACGTGTGAAAATGCCGCCGTGCAGCAGGAGGGTCCCACTGTATCCTGTGTCCTGCAGGCACCTTTTCCTGGG
The DNA here is from genome assembly GCA_004026745.1 of Myrmecophaga tridactyla. Taxonomy (NCBI): domain Eukaryota; kingdom Metazoa; phylum Chordata; class Mammalia; order Pilosa; family Myrmecophagidae; genus Myrmecophaga; species Myrmecophaga tridactyla. The sequence goes on along the minus strand of PVIY010064177.1, from coordinate 6,378 downwards.
GGTCGATCATTTGCGTATGGTCGATGTTTCTGTGTGTACCTGTGTAGTATAGGGTCGTGTCCCCAAATCCCTGCCCAGTCTGGAACCCCGATCTAGTTGAAGTGCAGGAATGCACTGCATAACATCCAGGCGGCATGGAGGGAGGGTACCTACAACTTCCTGGGAGAGAGAGCCCTGGGATTCCAGGCTATTTGTTTGAAGCAACCAGCTTTGCTTTGTTTTGCTACCTACAGACCCTTTGAAAGTCTAGTAAGCGGGATAAAACATGGCCCTCTGTCCGTGATGGCTCGAGGGCAAGAGTAGCTGGGGTTTGGCTTCTGGGAGCTCTGCAAGGAAGGCTTGCATTTAATAGAATGTGGGGTGTATTGAGAAAGCTCGGGTGGCCTGCCCTACCTTTCGCAGTCTAGTTTTGGGGGTCTCTTTGTCCCTAGTGTATCACCGACATACCACCAGGGCAGACTGGGTCACACACAATCCACTGAGCTGGTTCCCAGGACAGGAAGGAAACTTACAGGGAGAAAACGTTCACTCCACAGCATCTCATGCTGTGGCTTTTTTATTGGGACTGCAAAGGCTCAGGTTCTGGAGGCTCCATACAGAACTGCATTGTGCACACCCCAAATAAAGAGGGAACCAAATGTCTAGGAAGCAAGGCTGTGTGGGTCCAGGCAAATGGCCAGGGAGGTTTGCAGACTGAAGTGAGTGATCTGGCTGAAGGGAGCCCTGATTCTCAGTGCCTTCTCCCACATGCCTGGCTGCCTGGCTGGCAGGCGAAGGCCCTCCGCAGGGGTCTCAGAGTCTGGGCTTGGCCTGGATCTGAGGGCTGAGATGGCTCCTGGCTGAGATCCCAGACATGTCTGTATGTGGGGCTGTGGCCGTCCCCACGCAGCATTCTGTATGACTCCTGTTTTCCCACGGTCGGTGAGGCCAGTGCAACACTGTTTACAGGGTTTTTTGTAGATTAACTGAGATTCATAAGGTTTTGATATATATGTGCTAAAAAAGTATTAATTCCTTTTTATTTGGTAGTTGATAATAATTTATGAAATATAATGATGGGAGAGGAAATGGACACAAAATTGGTAAAAATAAAAAATGTGTAAATGATTTGAAAGCTCTCTCTGATAGGGCAGCTAAATATAGAAAGAAGAAGCTCAGGAGCTAAAACCTTCCTAATTTTCTTTAGGGTGAGCTTTTATATTCACATCCCGTTTTATAGAGAGTCTGATTCACAAGGAGTAACACTGAAATTAATCAGTAATTATCATTATTTTAACAAGCCCCTACTAAGTAATACATGCTCCACAAGGAGACTTCTTAGAGGCTCTTCATTTTACTCTTGAGAAGCAGGAGGTTGAAATGTGTCTGTTTTTACAGAGGAAGTTAAGAAGTGAGGCATGGAGAGGTTTCAGAAAGTCTCCCAAGTTTCCACAACCGAGAAGGAGCCGGCCATGGGGGCTCCCTGGTTCACAGATACAGCGTTTTCCGGGTAACTCTCTCGCAGATAGAGCACTCACGATGTTCTTGTGATGAGTTATAGACTATGTATGAAAGCAAGGTTGTGGTCCTTGCTTGGCTGTGTTGGTACATTTGCAGGTCGTGGGTGGATGGCTTCATCTGGGTCTCTCCAAATTGGGCATCTATTTAAATCTCTTGGGCTCAGGTAAAGTTACACACGCTTTCTTATATTTAACAACTCTTTTGAGTTAAGCCACAATTTATTGATATTCTGTGCTTGCCCAGCAGCTTCATTATTTAGTTTTTTTCTTCATTTTATTTTTACTCTTCAATTGTCAGTATTAATATAGCATCCTAGCTCTGTGATACTGCTTCCACAGATAAGAAAAAAATTAATAATTGTGAAGTAGTTCTTCAGTGAGCCGGATGGGAAAAGTGAGTCATATACTTGAATTGTAGAATGAATTCAACATCTGTATCCATTGTCAACACTGACCCTAAAGTTTTCTCCCCTCTCTTTGGTCACTACAGGAGCCCGGCTGTTCTGCTCCGGGTTCTGTAGGAACTAGAGGATGGCCACAGCGCCATCTTGTGTTGTAGTGCTGAAACGTTATGTAGCTGCCCTGGAGGCAAAAGAAAAGAAACCTCTGGATTCCCAGTCCTTGGGTTTCACTGAGTAGGGAAAGTTCTTTGTCAGATAAATGCCTTTTTTCTTCTTATTCAAAGAAAGAGAATTACAAATATAGTTAAAAATTCACTTAATGTCTGTTTAAATTAGAAGTTCAGTGAAGCACTTGCATTATCCTTTCACTTTATATGGAAGTATTACTCTTAATGCTGAAATGCATAAGTGTTTTGGTTTTGTTTTGGCTGGATATCATTGCGTCAAAATGTTATCAATTACCCCAAAGTTTTCATTTGTATATTATTATTTTAAAACTTTTATTGTCATTACTGACTAGTTTATGTAGATTTTAAAAGTTGCTGTGCGACATGTTTTGGCTAACAGGAGTAGAAAAGAGCATCTAGCTTTCCAGAGTATTGATCTTGGTCCATCGGTATGGAGCCCTCTTGTGGCCAAAGAGGGAACTTAACTGTCTGAAAGGGATTTTTCAGGAATTGGGTCAGTCCTTATCACCGTGATCTTCAAAGGGTTTTGCTTAAATATGCTAGAAAAGAATATTGCCAATCTGTGTAGCTCCTAGCACAAGTCAAGTCACACCTAATTTTTACATCATAATTTTAACTAGATACATTTTCCAGCATATTGCCAATATAGACATTTAGAAATAAAACTGTAACAGCTCTTTAAACATGTCCAGTGTAATCTAATTACTATTTGATACCTATTTTAATTACATACACACACACACACACATGCACACACAAAACAAAAAACCTCTAAAAAAGCTCTCCTTTAACATAGAGAAATTTTGCATGAGGTCTCTAGTCCTTACCAATGTCCCCTAGGGAGTAATCTACCCCCCACCCCCACCCTTTGAGAGCCACTGCCATAAGTGGATATTATTTATTGCTAGAATAAAACAGGGCCCAGCAAGAATTCTTGTGTTTCGAAGTTGTGAGAAATTTTGTTCCCATAAATAGGTAGATGTGCATAGAAGGACTTTGTTTAATCTATTTCTGAGTTGTATGCAAAAAGTTACACAGAGATCTAGCACCAGAAAGTGATTTTTAATGATCCATCTGCTGACTGTTCCTTCTGGTCTGTCCTTCCACTTCTGTGGGAAGAGGAAGACTTGGATACACTGATTTTCAAAGGGTTTTATTACCCATCGCCATGTCATTTCATGTTCTCAAATTCTGGTCCTTAAATCAAAAACATTATAATAAGGTTTACCAAGTGAGTACTTATTTTTACATGTTTTTTTGTTTCTCTCTCAGAGGTACTGTTTTTGGAGGGTGGGGGTGGGGGGTTGGGCCAACAATTGAACCCAGGTCCCCTGCCTGGCTGGCAAGCATTCTACCATTGAATCTGCCTTGCACCTTTAGAGACACTCATTTAACCCAATAAACTCAGGCTTGAAAAATATCTAAGTATTTTAATGGCAAGAAGCTTTTTCCAATACTACGTTGTTTGATAATTTTTTTTCATTTTAACATGCATTTGGCGCTTGTTTTTGTCCAAATCTTGGCTCCACAGATACAGCTCACTCCATATATGGGAAATTTCTACCATGAAACCTAATTAACAAATCAGTCCTCTTTTCAAACTGTTCAACACATAAGATTTCCTTTCTGTCAAAACACTCCGACTAAATCATTCAATTTAAATAAATGAATTAATACTGTTTCAAAGAACTTAATAAAACCCACTGAGGAAGAAATTACAGTACATATTTCTAAGCTGATTACAAAAAGCAGTCAAGAGCTAATATAATGAATGTAACTTAACCATTTTTATTATAGGTTATAAAAACAATAAATTTATATGCACTTACCTATTATTTAATTTGCAATAGCGCAAAGTGATATCTTATCTAAAACTGGAAGTTTTTATAAAGCAAGATGTATGAGAAATGAGAAATGTTCTTTCAGTAAAATGTGTGCATATGTTTGCTAAATTCTGATTTTAGGCTTTTGGGTATATTCAATTAAGAATCATCTATTAAAAATTCAGATATAACTCTGTTAGAAGCCATGAACTTACTTACTTCCCTACTTTAATAAAAAAAAAAAGTATATACATGGTTAAAAATTAACCAGTCCCGCAGCTAGGATGTAAATGTGATGAGGTTTGATTTTATTTATTAATTAATAAATAAAATATATTATTACTCATTTGGGTAAAATAGATTTTCATTTTGCTATTGACTACCACCTTAGATCTAAAAGAAAACTTTAGAATGTCTTTCCTCTCTAGGTTTTACCCAAAGTAACTTGAGGTCCTGGACCCCTGACAACTGCTATTTAACAAACTTGGCATTACCAAACTGTGCTGCTTCAGCTGCTTGCAGATGTGTTTCTTTCCAACTAATGACACCATTGGGCTCTGTGTTGAAACTAACTGAAAAGGTTTATGCGAAAAACAGTAACTTTTCTCCATCCACATTTCCTACTAATGCTCTTGGCTTTGCTTCCAGATTCAATGGTGGGACAATTGTGAATGACAGAACAGGTGAGATTGTGTCATTCGAGGAAAATTGCCTTCTTTGTCTTTGTCCAGACTCTACAACATACTTCAGTGAGGGCCATTGTACCCCATTTCCAGCCATACCCCAGACAATGACAGAGCCTGTCCACAGATCCCAAGGTGTAATATTACCAGCTTTCCTCATCAGTTAACATTTTTATAAACACTTTCCAGTTTCCATAATTTGTTGAAATCTCCTCTGCTATAGCCTCTGCCCCCGTTTTGTTGTCCCAGTGGATCAATGAATTGATTTAAATGCCATTATTGTGAATTTTGAAAAGGGGAGGAGATGATATGTGTGATTAATCCCTCTTAATTTTTTCACCCTTTCAAAATTTACATCTCCTTTAGCGAGCTATTTTTTATCTCATTGATAAGATAACCAGATTCTCTTAACTATGCATGCATGGAGAGTTTGAATTTTTATAATATCACTCACCAAATGAAAACTTGTACATATCCTACAAGAGTAGATTGACTCCATTAAATAAATAATTCCTGCAATTGTTCTTTCTTTCTCTGCAATGAAGGTTTATCAACGATGTTAGAAGGTGCCTATAAATTCTTTTTTGCCTGATAACAGAGGTCAGTAAACTAGAGCCCAGGGGCCAAATCTGGCCTGCCTCCTGTTTTTGTCAATAAAGTTTTATTGGAACACAGTCATTCCTATTCCTTTATGTATTGCCCATGGCTGCTTTCAGTCTTTATTAGCCGAGTTTGGTATTTGCAACAGAGATTGTGTCTGCAAAGCTGAAGATATTTAATGTCTAGTCTTTCCGGAAAATGTTTGCTGATCCCTGCCTTAGGTTTCCAAATACTGTGTATTACCCAGCTTGCTGGTTTCGGGTTAGTCTGCGCCAAGCTGAATGAATTATCTAGTGTGAAATTCCAGATGCTACAGTTATGCCTTTGAAGGTTCTTTTTGACTCTGATATATATAATATGTTAATCAGGCTTTATTCTAGCCATACACATTAGCATATGTTTGGCATATGCTGAAAAAGTCATTTTGTAGCTGATCAAAAGTTTGCTTTGATCAAGGGGATTTTCCACACAAATGTTCCTTGAGTTATAACAAATAACATTATTGGCATGCATCCAACTGGTATTTTGTTATATTTCTTTGTGAATGGAAATAAAAATGAATTCATTCTCACCTATTGCTCACTCTTTTATGGACATGTACAGTTTTCATTAATGGTTAGGGTTCCCAGATTTAGCAAATAAGAACAGGGTGCCTCAATAAATCCAACTTTCACATAAACAATGAATAATTTTTTTAGCGTATGTCCCAAGCAATATAAATTCAAATCTAACTGTGTGTTCTGTGTTTTTTCTGGCAACCCTGTTTATGGTTTTAATTTGTAGTGTGTACACTTTCCAGGATGGCAGAGCTCTGGGACATACCCTTAGAAAGGTAAATTTTATGGGTTGAGTTGTATCCTCCAAAGAGATGTATTGAAGTGGTAACCCCGAGTATCTCAGAATGTGACTTTATTTGGAAATGGGGTCATTACTGATAAAATTAGGCAAGTTGAAATAAGTTTCCAACAAAAAGAAAGATCATGCTAGAGTAGGGAAAGTTCTTAATCCACCGCAACAAGTATATTTCTAAGAAGGGGAGATGAGATACAGCCAGCCACATACACAGAAGACAGCCATGCGACGATGGAGACCGGAATTGAGTGATGCTGCTGCAAACAAGGAACACTAAGCACAGATTGCTGCTGCCACCAGGAGCCCTGAGAGAGCATGGGGTAGATTCTCCC
>PVIY010064176.1:0-10245 GCA_004026745.1 Myrmecophaga tridactyla | reverse complement strand
AAAGTACACATAAAGATATCAAGGATAATAAGAAGACACTGTATGAATAAAAAGATTTGAAACAATAAAAAGAAACATAACAGAACTTTGGGGGATGAAAGGACAATAGAAAAGATTAAAAATATTCTAGAGGCACATTACAGCACATTTGAACTGGCAGTAGAAAGGGTGGGTAAACTAATAGCTGGGACATAGAAATGTACAGATTGGAAAGAGAAAAGACAGAGAAACATGAGCAGTGTCTCAGGGAAATGAATGACATCATGAAGTACAAAAATATGCTCATGGGTGTCCCAGAAGTATAAGAAAAGTGAAAAGGGGCAGAGAGAACATATGAGGAAATTTTGGCTGAAATTTACCAAGTCTTAGGAAAAAGATAAATATAAATACCCAGGAAGTACCACATATTCAAAACGGATTGAACTCTAATAGGCCTGAACCAATACAAATGCTAACAAGATTGACAAATGTCAAAGATAAAGAGTGAATCCTGAAAGCAGCAGGAGAAAAGCAATTCATCAGATATAAATGGGCTCCAATTAGATTAAGGGTCAATTTATCATCAGAATCCATGGAGGTGAGAAGGCAGTGGTATATTTGTCTCTGAAAGAGAAAAACTGTCAGCCAAGAATTCCTTATCTGGAGAAACTGCCCTTCAGAAATGATGTAGGATTTTAAATATTCACAGGTAATCAGGAAATGAGAATATTCAACATGAGGCTTTCCCTGAAAGAAATATTGAAAGGAATTCTGCAGATTGGCAGAATGCATGAAACATATGATCCATATAAAGATTTCTAGAAGACACTTAGCTTAGACCAAAGGAACCAAAGAAATTGACAGTGGATGGTTGGAAAAGTATTGCACACAAACTGAAACCAAAAAGAACTGAGGTAGCTGTACTAATATTTGACAAAATATACTTTAAAGGCAAAACATGTTATAAGAGACAAACAGGGCACATTATATTAATGGAAGGGACAGTTTCACAAGAAGAAATCACAATCTTGAATATTTACAATACAGAAATTTCTCCCTCCATCTGGTTTGTGATCCTGTATGAGAGAGGATGGTGAACTAGCAGGCTCAGAGCACATGTTACCAACATTTTTGGAAGAGCTTCTGATTACTGGAATTGCAGAAAATGCTGCACTTGATGATCTAAGGCTTTCAGTGGAGTCTTCTTGATTGTACAGTGTTCCCAGATGAGAGCAGAAGTATCACCTTTCCTGGCTGGACTGTTCTCCAATGTTTTTTTTTCAGTGTTTTCTACTTGAAAGTCATACCTCTGGCTCCTTAAAAAACGGTGAGAGTATATGCCTATGAAATTTCTTCACAAAATTTTTAGAGATTTTTTTGAAAGAGATTTCTGCTTAAAGAAAAGGAATAATACAGGTAAATTATTAGATACAGGAATTGGTTGAAAGTAAGTGGATTTTCCTGGATAATATTATGGGAACTGATATATCAACTTGTTGGAATTTAGGACAACAATGATACTGTGTACTTTGATAAATGTATACAGCTAGTGCATGTTTAGCACTGGCAAATTCTGATTCATAATATATTGTTTGCAGTCATCCATAAAGAAATTGTTTATTGAAGACCTTTGTAAAACTGGTTTATGTGATAAAATGTTTTGCTGTGGATTCAGACTCGATGAATATGGAGTAAGGTAATTCTTTTATTTGCCCTGGAAACATATAAAAAATGAAAAGCTCAGGATTTTAATGCTCAGATTATGGCACAATCAAGACCAAGAAATTTGCAGGGCTGCATGAATCAAATCTCTTTTCTCTGTTAACTACAGTTCTGACAGGGTAAGACTAAAACACAGAGTCTGTTTCTGTGGGTTAATACATTGCAAAATAAATGAATTCACATCTCTGCCAAAGATAAAGAGTGAATAAAACAAATGACCACACCTTTTTTTCCAAACTGGACATTACCTCAGAGTGATTTCTCATCTCAAAATGTCAGTCTAGTTTGCCAAGGAAAGAGATGGCTCAGGGATCAGGTGATGAAGAAAGCATTAGTGGTATTCTACCTCACAAAGAACACCATAGGCCAACAAAAACTCTGCTATTATTACCTAATATCTTGCATTAATAATTTGAAAAGGACTAATTGGCAATGGGAAAATTGCTGAAGATGCTTTTCAGGATTGGTAAATGAGGACTGTTACTGCCAGTAGTGCCAAGGGAAATTTACAAAAAATATTGCTGCCTCTAAAAATAATCTTTAAAGAGCAAAGTTGTATCCCTGGAAGAAACTCAGTGATTAGTGAAACCATCAATAATTGAAAAATCAGGGGATGCAATGTCTATTACATCCTCACCTAATTATCAATGAACTATGCTGCAGAAAGTCATTTATGGAGATGGAATGATGTTTATTGAAATTAATCATATGGTGACTCAAGTTCAGGATGTGTCATGTTTTGAGAGCTGATTAACATATCCATGGCAACAGGTACACAGCATGTGAAATGACAAATGGTTTTCACCAAAAGGATATAGCACAAGGGCTTTCTTCTTTCAGGAAGACAGTACACCATCATCCCTCCAGCAATTTCGATAATTTTATATGTACCTAATGAACTGTGCTAAATATTTACCACAGAACATTCAGGCAGAAGAGTCCAGCTCAATACTGAATACTGGGAATGCAATCAGAGTCATCAAATGATTTAAACAAAATACAAAATATAGAAGTGTTTTTGATAGGTGAAAAGTAGAGATAGAGTTCTAGGAATAAAGCAAATAGGACGTTACCTTTATATACAATAATAAGAGTAATTTAATTTATTTCTCCCAGTATTCAACCTCTGTAATGAAGAGTTAATTTCTGAATTGGGACAAAGGATCCTTTTACAGAGAGAGTTTCTCATCTGGAAATTATTTTTAAGGCATGCTTTATGTCTTTGTTTCTAACAGTATAGATAAAGGGGTTCAGCATGTGAGTGACCACTATGAACATCACAGAAGCTATTGCAGTAGCCCTTGTATTTTGTGTAGCAGTAGAACTAAGATAAACTCCAAAGGCTGAATCATGAAACAAGGACACCACTGAAAGATGAGACCCAAAGGTAGAAAATACTTTATACTTGCCTCCATGTGATGAAATTCTGAAAATAGACCATGCAATTTTAAAATAAGAGAAAAGGCTGCCAGAGAGTGGAATACCATCCAGAATTCCACTTGCAAAATACAACACTAGGTCATTGAGAAATGTGTCAGAACATGCAACTTGTATTACTTGAGAAAGTTCACAAAAAAGTGAGGGATTTCCAACTCTGTACAAAAAGACAATCACAAAACCATTAAGCCATGCAAAAGAGAGTTCAGAACACTCAGTATCCATTATGCCAGCAGCAGGAGACCACAGAGCCTGGGGTTCATGGTGGCCATGTAGTGCAGTGGGTGACAGTTGGCCACCTAACGGTCATAGGCCATCATGGTTAAAAGGAAGTTGTCTAATCCTCCAAAAACCAAGGAAAAACACATCTGGGTGAGGCAATTTCCATAACTTATAGTTTTGGTCTCTGTCTGGATATTCACCAGCATCTTTGGAACAGTGGTGGAGGTGAAACAGATGTCTGCAAAAGACAGGTTAGCAAGGAAGAAGTACATGGGCGTGTGCAGGTGGACATCAGAGATGGTGGCCAGGATGATGAGCAGGTTCCCAATGAGAGTGACCAGGTACATCATCAGGAACAGAGCAAATAGGAGGGGCTGCAGTTCTGTGTCTTCTGCACGCCCCAGGAGGATAAATTCTGAAACATATATTTCATTCTCTAAATCCATGTAATTCATGAAACTGCTGGAACAGAGATCAGAGCAAGGCAGGTTTAGGTACGAGTGGATGTCAGCAAATTAACATTAATGCTATGGTTTGTATTGCAAATATATTGTCTTAATTGTTTCTTATAAATTACACAGAGATTTACTCCCCTTTGTCTGAAAATGTCAGGGTAAACAATGTTCCTGCTTCTCCCGGATGCTATTGCTAACAAGCCTTCTTTGTCTATAATTTTAAACTTTTTCCCAAGGCAATATGTTCCACCTCAAATGCTTTTAGACTGTATTTCATTCAAAAATCATTTGACCTGTTATTTTGCACTATGTGATGAAAAAGTTGGGAGAAGGATATTGGTGATGGTAGCACAATATTTATATTGCAATCAATATTACTAAATTGAACTGTTGAAAATTGTTAGGCTGTGAAATTTTAAGTTGTATATAGACTACTACAATAAAAAATTAAAAGAAATAAAATGTTTCCATCTGTATAGCTAGAAAGATCAATACTGTTAAAATGCCATTTCCTCTCTGCCTGATCGATGTTTCAATTCAACCCCATTCCCTATCACAAGAAATTAGTTTGTCGATATTTGACAAAATAGTTTTAAAGTTTATAAGAAATGGTAAAAGTCCTAGATTTTCTAGAGAATGCAGAAGAACCAAGTCATAGAACGAATACTACCTGATTTCAAGTTTAACTATAAAGAATAAACCACGTTGTATTGGTGAAATAGACACATGAATTAATCCGTGAGAACTCTGTAGACACACAAACAGATTTTAGGGAACTCAAAAATAGACCCACACAAGTACAGTCAACTGGCCTTTGACAAAGGGGCTAGAGCAATTTAATGGAAAAGGTAAATCTTTTAAACATATGCTGTGGAACAATGGCATATATAGGTGGAAAACAAAAATGAAATGTAGCCAAACATTGCTTACATTTCACAAATATTAACTCAAAATGAATCCTGCACTCAAAATTAAAATGCAAAGTATAGTACTTCCAGAATAAAGCATTCACAAAAACCTGGTGGTCTGTACTTTGGAGATGAGGTTTTAAAAATAGCACCCAAATCATGATCCATAAGAGAAGAATAATTAAAAATTGTTCCCTATTAAAATATAAAACTTATGCTGTATTAAAGAGAATGATAAATGACTTACATCCATATATGTAAAGAACACAACACTCACCAATAAGAAAGATAACACCCAATTAAAAAACTGGACAAAAATCTGAACAGAAACTGAAATAAAGAAGATATGTAGGTGGCAAATAAGTCAGTGAAAAGGCGTTTAATGGCATTTGTCATTAAGGAATTGCAAAATTAAACTGCAGTAATATACGATCACACACCTCTTAGAATACCTGAGGATCTAAACACTGACAATACCATGGGCTATTGATCATGGGGAGCAGTACAGACTCTTATTCATTGCTAGTGAGAATGCAAAATGGTGCAGCCAGAAGACAGTTTGGCAGTATTTAGCAAAACTAAATTTGGTCTCACCACTCAGTCGAGAAATTGTTCTCTTAAGTATCCAGCTGATTTGATAAGTTAAATCCACACAAAAACCTATACATGAATGTTTTATAGCAGCGTTATGTATACTCTCCAAAATCTAAAAGCAACCAAGTTGTCCTTTAAGGTCAATGGATGAACACACTCAGCTATATCTTTACAATGGAATGTCACTCAGTGATAAAAATACATGTTCTCTCTAGTCACAAAAGTCAAGGATGCATCTTAAATGATTACTGGTCATTGAAACAAAGCAGTCTAAACATACTGCATATGTATAATTTCCATTATTTCAATTATATGATTTTCTGGATTCGTCCAAATAAAAGAGACAACAGAATGAACAGTGGTTTCAGAGGATTAGGAAGAGGTAAGGAAGGTTGAATAGGTGAATCAGAGAGCACTTTTTAGAGCAGTGAATTTATTCTCTATAATACTATAATTATAGACATGTGTCTTTATGTATTTGCTAAACTGACCTTTACAAAACAAAGAATAACCCTTAGTATATGCAAATAAAAGATTAATTGTCAGGATACTAGGAATGCAAGGATGGAATGCCACATGGGATAAAACAATCTAATTGTATTATAAACATATGCAACAAGGCTACAGAGGGAATGAGGGGGAAAGATGTTGAAACGGTAATACGGGATATGAATGGAGTCTGGAGAGTAAAGGGGACAGAAAGCATAAGTACTGTATTCTAGCGGATAAAGTTTATCTCACCAGAATGTAGGCTGACAATTTTATCACATCTGCACATGTATACTGGAATCAAGACATTAAGTAGATGATGTAAAGTGAGAAGAATACGTTTGTGACTGCAGATTGGGTGGTTAACCATAAGCAAGGGGAGGACACTAGAACATTCTGCCTGGTAATGGTTTAGAGTGGGACACATCAGCACGAGTAGATTAATATAGGTAGAGGGTTACCTGTGGACATGTTTATGGGTCTGTGTATATGCACATCTTGTCAGACACACATATATTTCCTTACTCTGTCTTTGGAGAGTGCCTAGATGTCCTAGTAACACGGAGCACACATAGACACCAGACCTTTATTTTAACGCCATTCTATAATAAAGGTTTCCTTGGAGAAATGACTGACCCTAGACCTGAAATGGAAATATACAAGAAGAGCGTGGAGCATCTTGTACCCCAAGAAATTGAGTAGGTACTAAAATAAAGCATTCAATGATTGGGATAAGTCCAAGAGACAGAGAGCACCTCTAAGATATCTCATAGCCCAAATGGAAATAAACTTCACAACAAAATAAATAAAGTAGTATTGTATCACAACCCAAAGTATAAAATAAATGTCATGAGTCTATAAAGATTTAAAGAAATATTTAATTTATGAGTAAGAAGACAAAAATCTCCCATGCAAATGCATGCAAAGATTTATGTAGATACTGCTGTCTCCAGAAGGTGAGTTAATTTCTTCTCCTAAAGTTTGTGTTCACATATAAATCCCTTGCCAAAGGTGATAAATGGAAAAGCAGGAAAATTAGGAACTTTGAAAGGGGAAACCTGACAAGCATTGTTGATGAACGTCAACATCTACAGTGAAAACAACTTTGATGGGATGTGCCCTGGATACATAATATAATGAAAATAGAATTTTACCTCTGGTGTCTTCCACCATAACCCATAATCCGTCTAATCATGAGGAGAACATCAAACAAATTCCAACAGAGGGTCATTTTACAAAATACCTTGCAGCACCCGTAAAAATATCCAGGTCATCAAAAACAAAGAGAGTCTGAGAAACTGTCATTTATAACACATAGATGTAATGTGGTATCATGGATGGAAGATGTTCCGAATAAGCAAAAATGGATGTGATTTTCTGGAAACTCTCCCTACTACCCTTGTAATTTTTCGGTAAGTCTCACACTGCTTTGTAAAATTATTTATTTATTTATTTATTTATTTATTTATTTGTTTGTTTGTTTGTTTGTTTGTTTGTTTATTTTTACATGGGCAGGGACAGGGAAACATTCTGCCGCTGAGCCACCATTGCACTGTCCCCACACTGTTTATTAAAATTAGATTTATGAAGAAGTAAAATTATTAGTGAAATGCAAAATCTAAGAACAAACGCTGAGCTTCATTTCAGATGTGAGTATCTGCCTTGGAAAAGCGTATGACACTGCTGTAAGTATCAATTCATCTCCCATTAGATCAGAATAGAGATATCAATTTATTTAATAATTCACAGAATTAAGAAAATATTATGACTCTCACATATCTGACATTGTGCTTAGCATTAATGAAGAACATTCATATACACCGTGATTCACCCTACCCATACTCATTCCCCAAACCTCCAAGCCCACTGCCACTGTGCAATTTCCAACCTTCATCACTTCCCCAGGAATGACAACAGAAACTGATCCAGACCTTCCACAGGACAAGAATTTTCTTGAACATCACCTTTGAAAAACCCTGCACTGACTATCCAATAACTTCAAACATAAATATCAAACTTGTGGACAAAACTCAAAGCTCACAGCTATCTGGCTGCTGACAACCTTCCCACACTCATGCTGCTTTTCTCACACCTTACCTACCATTGTTCATCAGATAGCAAGATCCACTTTTAAACTTAACCACACCCTACAAATATATCAATTGCACATTTGTGTCCCTATTTTCTTTTCTTGGTGGGTTTATATCCTCTTCTCCTCCTAGAATTTCTAATGTAAGGAATGTATTCCTCCTGCCAGGCTCAGTACAATTCTCAGCACTATTGCAAAACCTTCAAGAACCTCAACGAATGAATCCAAACTTTGGATCCTCTTCACCAAAACTTCAGTTTCCACCTCCGGATATTGCACATGCTTATACCTATGTTTTTTGCTGTATTTAGATGTAATCTCTTTGAAGTAAAGAACACTGTCTCACTCATTCATTTATTCTGAGAGTAACACTTAGTGCCTACCATGAAGGAATTAATGAATGGGTTTGTGTTGAACGATTTTAAGAAGATATTGATGAAGATGGTTAAGAAGATACCTCCATGAAGTAAGCCCATGAGTGTGAGCTAACATTACATGAGACAGATGATGGGAAAGAACATACTTTAGTGTATTCATCGTATCCCTCAATGAACACCTCTTTACCAGAGTAGGACTGGACAATTATCTCTCTGTGTTATCCTTGTTGATGCCCCTAAAGTTACTTTCAATAAATGGGGTTCTGGACTCATACTACATCCCCCACAATCGTGACCATACTCTGTGACTCACCCTGAAATTATCAAAGAAGCATCTGAGTTCAACAAAGCAGTTTCTTCCTTCAATGACAGGATGAAGTTGTACGCTCTGCTCCCAGAAAGTGCAGGAAGATGTAAATTCTCATGAGGTCTCTAGAAGGCAAAATTATGTTTCTATCTTACTAGAGATTGATAAACTAGACTTGAGATAGTGTAGGCAAGGCATTTATGTTTCCACACTTTTATGAATTTAATTCCCACGAGCCTCATAAATGAAGCATTATTTTGTCTCTCTGCTGCCTAAGATATTTAGTTCTCTGGAGGTAAAGGAAATGCAATGCAAACTTGGGTCAGTTTTGACCCTTGGGAAAAAGCTTTGGGGCTTCATGTTCATCTCTTATCCCAGTGGACTATTCTGTGAGGTCACCTCTCTTTGTCTTCAAGTTTTCCCACAATGATTTCCCAATCACTGGTTAATGAGAGAGGTTCTGCGTGTACTACAGTACCTTGTCTCTGATTTCTCTTTTCTGATATTTGATCTGATTTATGGGGCTGCCCTCTTTCAACAAGGCTTCCACTTGTTTCACAGGTTTCCCTTTCTCCTCTCTAGTTAGCAATGCCTGTTCAACTCATTCAATTATTTACTTTCAGTCATTCATCAAATATTTATTCAGCAATACTGTATGGTAATCACTAAGCGATCATCTGATAATGAAGAAAGAGTAATATATTGTGCCTGATGTCAAACAGCAAACAGTCATGAAAATAAATATAGCACCTGATTGTGGTACTGAAGTCCTGGTGAAGCACAATTCCATATGAATGAGGATCAGCTTTTACATTTGTGCTAAAATGTATCCTAGGACTCTGATAGGGATCATGCTCAAACTATAGATCACTTTTAGTTTTATTAACACCTTAATAATATTCATTATTCCTATCCTAGAAAACAGGTGTCTTGATATTTACATAGCTCCTATCTCATTTCCTTCAGCAGTGTGTTATACTATTCTATGTACAAGTGCCTCAGCTCTTGAGTTAAAATTATTCCTAGCTATTTTGTTTTTTTTAATGCTGTGCTGAATGAATATTATAAAACTTCTAGCTAGGAGACATCTTTGCTGGTATAGATAACACAACAGATTTTTTGAATCAATCTTGGAGCCTACCTTTGGCTGGATCCATCTATAAGCTCTATGAGTTTTCTCCTGGGTGAACTTCTATTTTTTTTTTTGTTTTCTTCAACAATATGTTTAATTTTTAAGCTACAAAGACTGAAGGTTGCTATAGAACTCTGTCATTATTTTTTACTTTTCAGATATGATTTCCAAATGAGAATTCACTTCTCTCTTCCTTTTTTTTTAACTTTTTTATTAATTAAAAAACTTAACAAAAGAACATTAATATATCATTCCATTCTACATATACAATCAGTAATTCTTAATTTTATCACATAGTTGCATATTCATCATTTCTTAGAACATTTGCATCGAGGTAGAGAAAGAAATTAAAAAAAATCAGAAAAAGAAATAAAACGATAATAGAGAAAAAAAGATTATACATACCATACCCCTTACCCCTTGCTTTCATTTATCACTAGCATTTCAAACTAAATTTATTTTTTCATTTGTTCCCCCTATTATTTATTTTTATTCCATATGTTCTACTCTTTTGTTGATATAGTAGCTGAAAGG
>PVIY010064175.1:0-10243 GCA_004026745.1 Myrmecophaga tridactyla | reverse complement strand
TTCATAGGCAGGTGTTATATAGATTCTGTAAACTCACATATCTGAAATAAACATAGGATATCCTCTTTACCTCTAAATTTGCATCTATTCCTGTTCTTGCCTTAATTAAGAACATCCTTTTTTGCCAAATCAGACTAAGAAACCAGACTTGTATTTGGCTTTTCTCTTTCTCTCATCCCACATCCAATCGTTCACCAACTCTTGTGACTTCTCCTATCTAAATATGTAAGGATATTCCTCTGCTATCACTACCCCAGTTTGAGCCATTATATTTGATAGCTCATTTCAGTGATTTCTAGCATATCTCTGGTCTATCACCGTCCACCTTCTCACCACCCAATTCCCTGCAGCTACCAAAGGGGCCTTGAGAAAATTAATCTCTGAACATAATTGGTTCCTACTGGTCATACGTTCAGACTCTGTGGCTTGGTTCAAAGTTGTATCAGTTAGGATTCTTAAGAGTGCAAGAAATGAAATCAGTTCAAAACTTCCACATAACTGAAAACATCTAGAAGGGTAGTGCTGGCTTCAAAAGGGAATTAATAAAGCCATTTGAAGTTATCTAGGCCTGGTTCCTTGCATCTCTCTGCCTGCTTCATCCTCAGGCTCCATGTGGTGCTCTCCCCACCCCACCCCCATGGCAACTCTAGATTATTTCTGCTGTGGTCACAGGAAGACAGCTATAGCATCACAGTACCATCCAAAATCAACCAGCAGAAGAGAGAGCACTGGGTTTTCCCAGAAACCCTAACAAAAGTCTCTGCTCTCATTAGCTGTGATTAGTTTATGAGCTTGTCTCCAAACCCATCAGGATGGATATGCTGGTTGACCTGGGTCATTTAAGGCCCATCCATGTAACTAAGGATAGTGTATTGGGGATCCCTCAGACTATCCCTAGTTTCAGCAATATGCTAGAAGGACTCACAATACCCATCATATAGTTACACTTGGGGAAAATTGAATAGTGTCCACCAAAAACATGTCCCAAGTTCTGACCCTCAGTACTGGTAGTATAGGATCTTTGCAGATGTATTTAAGGATCTTGAGAAGAGGTTGTCCTGGATTTAGATTGGGCCCTAAATCCAATGACTAGTGTCATTATAAGAAAAAGGAGAAAGAGATTTGAGATAACAGAGAAAACAGAGAAGACGGCCACATGAAGATGGAGGCAGAGATGGAAGTTACACTGTCATAATCCAAGGGATGGCAAGGATTGCTGGGTGCAACCAGAAGCTAGGAAAGACAAGCAAAGATTCTCCTTAGAACATTTAGAGGGCACATGGCACTACTGGCAATTTGATTTTGGACTTCTGGCCTCTAAAACTGAAAGAATAAATTTCTGTTGTACAAGCCACCAAGTTTATAGTAATTTGTTTCAGCAATCCTAGGAACTAATACAATACTTGTGGTTATGATTTATTATAATGGAAGGATACAAAGCAAAATGAGCAAAGGAAAAAGGCCTCTTGGGATGAAATCCCAAGGAAACTAGGTACAAGCTTCTAAGAGCTCTCTCTCCCATGGAATGTGCTTAACTCCAGCATTGAATTGTGACAACCCCTGTGAAATGTTGTGTACCAGAGAAAGTCATTAAGACACTCTGCTCAAGGTTTTCATTGAGTCTTATTATGTAAGCACTCTGCCTGGCACATAGCAAAATTCCAGACTCCCAGAAGGAAAGCCTATCATAAACATTCCTTCTTAGTGAATGGTGTGAACCTTTCTGAAATCTAAGTCCCCAGATGCCAGCCATAGGCCAAGTTTGCAAACAAACCTTTACAAAGGCTAGCATTCTCAGGCCTGCTGTGTTAACTCTTCCGGACTAATAGAATCAACCCTAAATAAACTACAGAGCTCAAGAGTGAATCAGGTATAATAGCAAAGTAAATAGAGTACTGGTCTCAGGAAAAGGGGAAGTGCATCCTGGGGACTTAAATTACAAATATCTGCCCTATAAGCCCTTTAGCTCACCTAAATTGCCTTTATTTTAACTTTTTTTCTTTCAATTTTATTGCACAATATTCACACACCACATAAACCATCTAAAGCATACAATCACTGGCTATGGTATCATCACATAGTTGTGCATACATCCCCATTATCAATTATTTTTGTCACATAGTTGTGTATTCATCACCATGATCATTTTTAGAATATTTGTACCCCTCCAGAAAAAGAAATAAAAAGAAGAAAGAAAAAAAATCGTACATTTCATCCTCCTTACCTCTCCCTCTCATTGACCACAGTATTGCAATCCACCCAATTTTTTTTTGCCCCTTAATTCTCACCCCCATTATTTATTTTTTTGTCCTTTTTTTATTCATCTGTCCATGATAAAGGGAGCATCAGTCACAAGGTTTTCTGTCCATGAATAAAGGGAGCATCAGCCATAAGGTTTTCACAATCACATGGTCACGTTGTACAAGCTATATGGTTATACAATCTTCTTCAAGAATCAGGGCTACTGGAATACAGTTCAGCAGTTTCAGGCACTTCCCTCTAGCCACTTCAACACATCATGTACTAAAAAAGGATATAATATAAAATAATAACCTCCAGGATAACCTCTTAACTTTCTTTTCAATCTCTCAGCTACTGAAATTTTATTTTTTCTCAGTTCTCTCTTCCACCTTTTGGTCAGGAAAGTTTTCTCAATCCCACGATGCAGGAGCCTGGCTCATCCACGGGAGTCATGTCCCATGTTGCCAAGGAGATTTACGCCCCTGGGAGTCATGTCCCATGTAGGGCACAGGGCAGTAAGTTCAATTGCTGAGTTGGCTTAGAGTGAGGCCACTTCTGAGCAGCAAAAGAGGTTCTCTGGGGGTGACTCTTAGGCATAATTATAAGTAGATTTAGATTCTTCTTTATAGGAGTAAGTTTCCTATAGAGTTTCCTTCTTTATAGGAATAGAGGTGAACCCCAAGACGGAGAGCTCAGCCTATTGAATTTGTTGTCCCCACTGCTTGTAAGAATGTCAAAAATTCCCCAGATGGGGAAGTTGAATATTCCCCCTTTCTCCTCAGTCTCCCAAGGGGGCTTTGCAAATCCTTTTTTGTTCTCTTTCCAAGTTACTCTGGGATGTATCAGGGTGTCACAGAAACGTGTACAAACCAACAAAATCTCATTCCCTATTCAAAATTTCAAGTACTTACAGTGTTAAGTTGACCACACACGTTAAAGTAGATATTGTGCTACCAAATTGACATCTTACCTATATTTAGTCTTCCAGTCCATGAATATGATATGCCCTTCCATTTATTTTGGTCTTCCATGATTTCTTCTAGCAATTTCTTGCAGTTTTCTGTGTATAGGTCTTTTGTGTCCTTAGTTAAATTTACTCCTAAATACTTGGTTATTTTGGTTGCTATTGTAAATGGAATTTTTTCTTTATTTCCTCCCCAGATTGCTCATTACTAGTCTAAACAAACACTACAGATTTTGGGGTGTTGGTCTTGTACCCTGCCACTTTGCTGTACTCATTTTTTTTTTTTTGCTAAAGTAGTTTTGCTATAGATTTTTTGGTATTTTTGACATATAGTATCATGTCATCTGCAAACACTAAGAGTTTTACTTCTTCCTTTCCAACTTGGATGCTTTGTATTTCTTTTTCTTGTCTAATTGCTTTGGCTAGACCTTCCAACACAATGTTGAATTACAATGGCCACAATAGTCATCCTTACCTTGTTCCTGATCTGAGAGGGAAAGCTTCCAGTCTTTCCCCATTGAGGATGTTAGCTGTGTTTCTATATATATATATGTATTCCCTTCATCATGTTGAGGAAGTTCCCTTCTATTCCTATTTTTTGAATTGTTTTCATCAAGAAAGGATGTTGAATTTTGTCAAATGCCTTTTCTGCATCAATTGAGATGATCATGTGATTTTTTCACTTTGATTTATCAATGTGGTATTACATTAATTGATTTTCTTATGTTGACCCATCCTTGCATACCTGGACTAAATCCCACTTGGTCATGTTGTATAACTCTTTTAATGTACTGATGGGTTTCATTTGAAAATATTTTGTTGAGGATTTTTGCATTTATAGTCATTAAGGGAATTATTCTGTAATGTTCTTTTCTTGTAGTATCATTGGCTTTGATATTAGAGTGGTGCTGGCTTCAGAGAGTAAGTTAGGTTGTGTTCCTTCTTCAATTTTTTTAAAGAGTGAGTAGGATTCATAATAATTCTTTCTTGAATGCTTGGTAGAATTCACATGTGAAGTCATCTGGTTCTGTACATTTTTGTTGGGAGGGGGGATTCTTGAGAACTGACTTAATCTCTTGTGATTGTTTTGTTTTGGTTTTCAAACTATATCCAGCTTTATTAAGGATACTTTTCATGTTGGCATTTCAGGCAGGACATGGGTAGATAATAGTTAACAGTATACAACAACATTCAAATTCCCTTTTTCAATGGACTACCAAAGTCAGGAAGCCACTATAAAATACAATGAAGTCTTCATTTGATGCTCTAAACAGGGAAAGTTTAGAGTGAGGATTGACATTTCACATTGAGCTTGGTGTTTGACAACTTTTCACGAGCTGACCCTGACTTTCAGGAAATGAAATGAAAATGGCAGAATTATCAGTTTGAAGATCTACAACCTAAATGAGGACTTACTGCTCTCTTGCAGGATGCCATCTCAGGGGCATCACTGGAATCCAGATTGCCTGACATTCTGGTAATTTTTTTAGGTCAGGCCCCAACAGATTTCAGAGAGTTAAGTCTAAGTCTATGCTGAAGGCTGAGAAAGAGAAAAGGACATGAGGACATAAAAATGAATTTTAGTTTTCCCATACCACAAGGCATTTGTGCCAAGGTGGCTAATGTGTATCATCATCAGGTAATTATCCTGGGAGTAAAGATGAAGTATCTCAAAAGTAGAAGAGAAAAGTGTTTTCTCCCACTCTAATCCAGCTTTGGAGACGTTCTATTAATGACATTTGCCCCTTCCCCCAAAAACAACAATGGAGTGTTCTGTGTGCTAACAACATAACTTGAAAAAAAAGTAAAGCAAAATTCTACATTTTTATAAAACTTGATAAAGAAAAATAGTATTTCAAATAGTACGTCACCAGAAGTACACAGTTATCAAAGATGCACACACTTCACTTGGCATCTCCAGCACCTTCAGCTTTTTGTGCCTGGTCTGTTTTGGCATCTCCATTTTCTGCAGGGTTATTCTCATCCTTGTCAGTATCAGCTTTCCCCTTTTTCTTTTTGGGTACCTTTTCTCCCTACTTTGAAGGGATCTTTTTGGCTTGGGTTCTGGCTTTGGAGAAGCAGGTTTAGCAGATAACTTCACAGATTTTCTCTATGGTTCATCTTTTACCTTGGCTTTATCTCCTTTAGCATCATCCCCTTTAACCTTTCTCTTAGGCATGATGGCTACGGGGGTGGAACATAGTGCTAGATGCAGGGATGCAGCAGCACTCAGGCTTTGCTTGGTCCAGGAATGGTTCTTGCTTCTTCACATTGCTCTGTGATTGGTTTTTTAGGTGTCTATTTCTTCATGAGTCAATGCTGCTTGTTCATGCTTTTCTAGGAAGTTGCCCATTTCATCTACATTGTCTAGCTTATTAGCATATTTGCTCATAGTATCCTCTCATTACTTCCTGTATTTCTGATTTTATTTACTTGCATCCTCTCTCTCTCCATTTTTTAAAATTTTTATCAGCCTACCTACAGGTCCATCAATTTTATTGCTTTTCTCAAAGAAACAACTCTTTGTTTTGTTGATTTTCTTTATTGTTTTCATATTCTCAATTTCATTTATTTCTACTCTAATCTGTTATTTCTTTCTGTCTGTTTGCTTTGCTGACAGTTTGCTGTTCTTTCTTTTGTTCTTCCAGATGAACAGCTAATTCCTTGATTTTTTGCTCTTTCTTTTTTATTATAGGCAAGTAGGACAATAAATTTCCCCCTCAGCAACACCTTTGTTGCATCCCGCAAGTTTTTTTTCTTCAGAACTCTTGATATGTTGTGTTTTTCATTTTCATTTGCCTCAAGATATTTGCTGATTTATCTCATAATTTCTCCCTTTACCCACTGGTTGTTTAAGAACATGTGATTTAGCCTCCATTTATTTGTCACTTTTCTGGCTCTCTGCTTGTTACTGATTTCCAACTTCATTCCCTTATGATCTGAGAAAGTGTTCTGTATAATTTTAGTCTTTTTAAATTATTGAAACTTGCTTTGTGACCCAGTATATGATATCCTTGGGAATGATCCACAAGTACTTAAGGACAATGTGTGTCCTGCTGTTGTTGGGTGTAATGTTTGGTAAATGTTTGTTAAGTCTAGTGCATGTATTATATTATTTAAAATCTCTGTTTCCTTATTGATCCTCTGTCTAGATATTCTATCCATTGATGAGAGTGGGGAATTGAAGTCTTAAAATATTATTGCAGTATTGTGTACTTTTACCTTCAGTGTTGTCAGTATTTGCCTCATGTATTTTGGGGCACTTTAGCTCAGTACATAAGTATTTATGATTGTAATGCTTATTGATGAATTGTTCCTTTTATTAATACATAGTGTTCTTCTTTGGCTCTTTTAATTGTTTTATATTTCAAATCTAATTTGTCAGATCTTAGTATAGCTACCTCCAGTCATTTCTGATTGTTGTTTTCATGAAATATCTTTTTCCATCCTTTCACTTACAATCTGTTTTTGTCCTTGTGTCTAAAGTGAGTCTTTTGTAGACAGTATATGGTTGGGTCCTGTTTTTTAATCCATGCTGCCAGTCTATGTTTTTTATTGGGGAGTTTAGTCCAATAACATTTAATTTACTACTGTAAAGGCAGTACTTTCTTCTACCATTTTGTCTTTTGGATTTCATATGTCATATCTTATTTTTTTCCTCTTTTTACCTTTACTGATAGTTTTCATTTCTATATTCTTCTCCAGACCTCCCACTCCTGTCTTTTCCTATCTGCCTGTAGTGCTCTGCTTAGTATATCTTGCAAAGCTGGTCTCTTAATGACAAACTCTCCCAGTGACTGTTTGTCTGAAAATATTTTAAAGTTCCCCTCATTTTTAAAGGACAGTTTTGCTGGGTGTAGGATTCTTGCTTGACAGTTTTTCTCTTTCAGAATCTTAAATATATCATATCATTGTTTACTTGCCTCCATGCTTTCTGTTGAGAAATATGCAGTCTTGTTGAGCTTCCCTTGTATGTGATGTTTTGCTTTTCTCTAGCTGCTTTCAGAATTCTCTCTTGGTCTTTGATATTTGACAATCTGATTAGTAAGTATCTTGGAGTATGTTTTCTTGGATCTATTCTGTTTGGGGTATGCTGTACTTCTTAGATCTGTAATTTTATGTCTTTCATAGAGATGGCAAATTTTCAGTGATTATTTCTTCGATGTGTCTTTCTGCCCCTTTTCCCTTTTCTTCTCCTGAGACACCCATAACATGTATATTCATACACTCCATTTTGTCATTCAATTCTCTGAAAAGAATTTAAGACTCTTTTCTCCTGCTTTTTCAAATCTGCTGATGAGGGTCTCCATTGTTTTTCATGTCTTCTATTGTTCCTTTCAGTACCATTAGTTCTGTTTTTTCAAACTTTTGAATTCTTCCTTGTGTTTGGCCAGTATCTTCGTTATAACCTTCATTTCTTTTACCATATCTTCCTCCAACTTGTTGATATGATTTTTGATGTGATTTTGCGTATCTTTTCGAACATCCTTTTCAAAACCAGGGTGCAGCTTCCTGGGTTTGCCAATCAAGAGCTGGGCTTGGCATATGTCACTATGTGTCCCCAGGCTCTATATACCTCTTTTTTCTTGGGGCCAGCCCTTTCCCAGTATTTTGTGCTGTCCAACTCAAAAAGCCTCTTTTGTTGTTGTTGTTTTTCCATCAACCCTGACCCTCTCTCTGTTGGGGAAAAAACTGCTGGTACCTTTAGTTCTTACTCCAGGTTTATCTCGGTTGGGGCCTGTTTTCAGCAATTGGAGCTTGGTTGAGCTACCTTCCTTACTCCTCATAAAGTCTGTTTCCTTTCCCCTCAGGGAACCAGCTGTCATACCCATTGGGTAGGGGTGCCTGCCTGCGTGGCTTGGGAGACTTACGGTTCTGTGTGGGAGCTTAGAAGTTCTACCAGACCAGCACATGATGAGTGTCTGGTCATGATGTCTCCCCAAAGTTGTTCCATTCAGTTACTAGCTGCCCTGGAGGATTTACTATGCTGTAATCTTCCCCCCAACCCTAAATTGCATTTTTACTTCATCACCTGATAAGTTCCTATATATCCTTAAGCCTCCCAAATGTGTCATTTTTGTGAAGCTGTTTTCACTCAACACTGGGAGGACAAGCTCTGACTTCTCACACAATTTTGTAGTATGTATTTTAAAGCAAACAATCTGAGAAAATCAAATTTTATATTGAAGAGAAGAAGATTTGAATAATACCACCCAATAGTTCCATTTTGTCCTTTGTGTCAACAAATAACTTGGCAAAACTATAAATAATAATCAACTTCCACTAAGAAATTCTGCAGTTGAGATGACTCAAAAGCCAAACATTATGCAAAGTAATTTTCTAAAGAGTAGAGCATTTTAGATCTTTGTAAAGTAAGCTATTTAAGTGGGAGAAGATTGAAAATAACCTATTTTAAAATGCGTAAATAAGCAAAGTAGAAGAATTGTAAGCCCTGGCTACAAATGAATCTAGATTCATATTATACACATGTATGCAATGTAGACATTGAATTTGCCTGTAAATGACATCTAGATATCAGGTCTAACATAGATTAAAAAAATTAAAAAGACATCTGAGAGGGTAAAATGTTGAGGCACTAAAATTCAAAATTTAATACATATAAAAGCTCTTTGTTGCCTCATTCAGCACAAATCTTTTAAGATGCTTGGTTATGGTACTTTTGAGCCCACAGTTGACCAGTGGTGAAAAATAAAAGAGAGGGGAGCTCCATATCTCAGGAAAAGGATTAGTTGGAAGAGGTTTTTGAAGGCAGCATGAAGAACATAAAATTAAACCAGAAAACTGAGACTAAAATGTAAGTCTCATGTCATATAGATTGAGACTGAACAACTCTGTACACTTTAGTCTCTGTTGAAATTACAAGTGTGCCAGTAAAGAGCGGCGATGGGCTAATTCAAGGGTCACCAAACATTTATTGTAAAGGACCAGATAAAAAATATTTTAAGTTTTGTGGGCTTCATATGACTTATATAACATATTATTTTTTTCCTTAATTCTGCAAAAATGTAAAACCATTCTTAGCTTGCTGATCTGATCTCTGGGTTAAATCAGAATTTCGGAGGATAGCACCTGGTGTTACGCATTGGTGTTACGTGCCACACAGTTAGAAGACAAAATTTAAGTCATCATCTTTTTCTTCTTTAATAATTATGAAAGTCTGAATGTCCTTCAGTAAGATGTCTATCAATAATGAATGGCAAGGGACAGAACGAAGGTCAAAAGACAAAAATACTTGTTAAGTTGCTTGTTCATATTTTGCCTTTTAATCGAGCCTTATTTTGTTTTCTCTTCTTATTTAAATACAAATTTAAATATTAGAGAATAGCTATTTTAAGTCAATTTGGTTATCATCTAACTTGTGTTTTCATATGCTTTCTACTTCATAACCATCAACCAAAGAAAGCCATTAGTCTTTAAATCAAATAAAGCATGCTAATAAAACAGAATGGTTAGCATATAATCTTTTGAGATTCCTATCAAGATGTCAGAATTAGCCTGTGCAAAATTCACCCCATTCCCTGAATCATTTATTTTTCAAATATTAAAAAAAATGTTGTTTTCAGTAATAAAACAATCCAATTTTTAAACTGGGCTAAAGATTGGAACAGATACTTTACAAAGGAAGATATACCAATGGCCCATAAGCATTTGAAAGAGTGCTGAAATGCAAATTAAAACCATGATAAGACTTCTATATAATTTGTGTGCAAACTTGAGCCCTTTGAGTTTATTTCAGTAAAATGTATTGTGATTAAAACTGAGCTATCAGACAGCTCATTTTCTGTTTTCCACCCAGTCCTCTTAGTGACTGATTCCACCATTCCGATCCATAGTCATTCCTTGCAATGTCTTTTGATCTATTTCAATCCAAAGATAATGATTTTGGTGCATTTATATAAAGTTTAGGGGGAAGAAAATAGAGTAAACAGAGAAGTCCAAAAGTGGATGATAGGATCATAAGATTTCTCTATGAACATAAATAGAGGAGTTCATAATGTGCAGGAGAGTCTCTAAAGT